>JADBJO010015444.1:32500-43756 GCA_016801955.1 Conus betulinus
TAAATATCAAAGAGTAATGATGCACCGCTGGGTATTTAAACTACGTGTAAATCTTGCAACTTGTCATTTCAAAGGTTTATCCATATCAAGATTGTTTGCATAAGGTTGACTATCAGGATGACTGTGGGTTTTAATAAACCAAATCGTTCACGATTTTTTTTAATGTGGTCTATCATTTTTTGGCAAAGGAGAAGAGGCGATTTTTAAAAATCAACAGATATGAAACTGAACAAAAAGAATGCATGGAAAATATATCACTTTCGCTCTTAAAATTGCTATATATATAGGCCTACAAACGAGGAGAGAGAGCACACAGAGGAATTTGAGTGTAAACAGAGAGCAGATGTCACAAAAAAAGCACCCCTTAATTAAGGCACGCCTCTACGAGTCATTGACAAAATCAACTCTTTCAACGAAAAACACTGAAACTACACTCAGGCAGTTCCATCAATGCTTAGGGGTAATTCTCCACCACTTGCTTCGGGGGGGGGGGGAGGGGGGGGGGGTTCGTATAGTAAGACAGCACATCTGCTGAGAGAGCCGTTTAGTAAAGTGCAGCTTGCCTGCCGTGTGTGTGTGTGTGTGTGTGTGTGTGTGTGTGTGTGTGTGTGTGTGTGTGAGAGAGAGAGAGAGAGAGAGAGAGAGTGTGAGAGAGTGTTGTGTGTGAGAGAGAGAGAGAGAGAGAGAGAGAGAGAGAGAGAGAGAGAGAGAGAGAGAGAGAGAGATTGTTGCTAATAACCCAGCCGACTGCGAAGGCCAACATCAGGGCTGTCACTTCGTTTAAGTCAACTCTCAAAACCGATTCACACACACACACACACACACACACACACACCACACACGCGCGCGCGCGCGCACACACTCACTCTCTCTCTCTCTCTCTCTCTCTCTCTCTCTCTCTCTGTTGCGCGCGCGCGCACGCGCGCACACACACACAAAAAACACACACACGCACGCACGCACGCACGCACGCACACACGCACACACGCACACACGCGCGCGCGCACACACACTACAATATTATACAGAAGAATATGATACAGAAAAAAAAAATAGAACTTGCCATATAGTGCAGTACTTTATACTGCAACACACAGAACAAACACAGTAAAAAAAAAACACAGCACAACACAATATAGCAGAACACAATACAACGCAGACAAAACACAGAACAATCCTGTCCAAATCAGCATAATGAAAGGCAAACGCAATAAACACAGCAGCATACAACACAGTACGTTAACATACATCACAACACAACACACACAGCACACTCCGCCACGACCGACAAACCCACGACCACGACCGACAACTCACCGTGTCGATGCCCTTGTCCCCCAGGCGGTGCTGCAAGAAGAGCGCGTGCACGGGCACGTCCTTGGCGCAGCCGGCGCTCTGGCTCCTCCTCAGGGGGCTGGCGAACATCTTTTTCCGAATCGCCTCCCCTTGCTGCTCTTCTCCTTCCTCTCCCCCTTGTCCTTCTCCTCGTCGGACAGCTCCGGGGTGGTGTCCTCCAGGTCGAAGGACACGTTGTGGCAGTTGAGGATGGTGGTGAGGGTGGCGGACTTCTGCACGCAGCGTCTGCGGACCTCACGGGGGACCTCGTCCTGTGCTGCTGCTGCTGCTGCTGCTGCTGCTGCTGCTGCTGCTGCGGCTGCGGCTGCTGTGTTCCAGGCTGGCCGCCAGAGCTGCTGCCCAGAGAGGACATGGTGGAGGAGCTCTTGGGCAGGTGGTTGATGACCTCGCCCGAACCACCACCACCACCACACCACCACCACCACCGGTGGAGCGACGTTCGGAGGACTGTGAGGGCGAGGTCTGCTGGAGGTCTGCGGAGGGGAAGGAGGAGGAGGAGGAGGCGGTGTCACTGTCCACATTCATGAGGCTGACCTGCTGGGTCTTCCCTGCGGGGGCTCTGCCGTCGGATCGGGGTGCTCTTCTTGTGGGCGGCGGCGGAGGGGTGGTTTTTCTTGGGCTGCGCTGCCTTGTCCGCCCAGGACCAGTATCCTCTCTGGCTCTTAGGAGGCTTCTTGCTTAGGTCCTCAGCGACTGCGGCTGCTGCTGCTGCTGATGCTGCTGCTGCTGATGATGATGACGATGTGGTCACCAGGTATGACGCGGTGTGTCCAGTGGACGATGACGTCATGGAGGAGGAGGAAGAGGGTGTGGACGTCACCGTGGTCGAGGAGGAGGAGGTGGGGGAGGAGGAGGAGGAGGAGGAAACACTGGATGTGGCATTTGCCCATGTCCCTCGCCAAGCCTCGCTCTGGCGGAGCCGCCGCCACGCTCTCCCCCTCCACCCCCGTCCCCGTCTCCTCTTCCGCCCCCACTCCCGCAGCGCCCACAGTCCAGGGCGACCCCAGGGGAATGAGAGAGCGTGCCTCGATGCTGAAGACCGCTGCAGCTAGAGGAGGAGGGTGGGGGTGTAGGAAAGGGAAGGGTAGGAGGAGTTTCACGCCCCCTGCCGTCATCTTGCTGCTGCCAGCTGCTCTTGCTGCTGTTGCTGCTGCTGTTGCTGTCGCCTGTCCAGGACGTGGTGAAGACGGTGGCTCCGGCCGCGGCAGGGGAGGTCACCCCGGAGGGAGAGAACTCTTCTTGGCCGACTTCCGGGCCGGGGAGGTGGGCGGAGCAGTGGGAGTGGGGGTGGGGGATCAAGGGGGTGCTGGGGGTCCACGAGCTGCAGGACCACGTCCTCCTCCAGGGTTTCTCTGGCGCCAGGGGACGTCACTGAGCGGGACAGGGGAGGTAACAGGTCCGGCACGTCCAGGTGGATGCTCTGAACAGAACACACGGGAAACGCAGAACTCGGTAAGGAGATCGTTGTACATAGGATTTGAGGCAGTTGTTGCCCTTGGGGGTAAAGGGTGGTGTGAAGAGTTATCTTTGGTGAGTGTTCGTCGCCAGTCCCTGTGTGTGTGTGTGTGTGTGTGTGGTGTGTGTGTGTGTGTGTGTGTGTGTGTGTGTGTGTGTGTGTCCCTGTTGTCTGTCTGTCTGTCTGTCTCTCTCTGTCTGTCTCTCTCTCCTCTCTCTCTCTCTCTCTCTCTCTCTCTCTCTCTCCGTGCTTCTAATAGTAACATAATTATCATTTCCCTCCTAATATTTAACGAATCCTAATTAGAAATGGCTAGCCATGTCTTTTCATGAGCAGCGCTCAAAACTAGGTGAGCTAACAGGACGAGCTCCAGCAAAAGAGGAAGTGACGTATGTCTGTGACGCATGAACTGAGCTGGCGTGCGTCATGGAAGACCTCACACTCATCACATACCGAGGATGAGCGCTGCCGAGCACGTGCAAACGAGCAGACCATACCGATGACCTGACCTCAATACTGTGCAACATCGCTCGTGCCAGGTAGTTATACATCTCCCTTAACTGTCTGTACAAGATCTCTGGGCACCATCCTGAAAAACACGTCCCCTCCACAGAACCTAGCTCCACGGTATCACCAACTAAACCATCGACTCAGAGAATCAGAGCGTTCTTTGAGGACGCTCTGAAGGTTTTCCGCAGAAACCACAGAAAGAACAGTGTCGACCTTTCCTCCCCCCCTGTCGTAGATCTTCGGGACTGATCGAAACGTCGACAGTTCTTGTTCCTTTCTGAGGAAAAGTACTTTCACGGCAGTCTCGAAGAAAGTTTCTTATTTGTGAAAAAGAAGACTGGCAATCTATACATCATTTCATCCAGTCACAGATTTCTAAAAGCCCGTTGGGAGTGCGGGACAGAAAGAGAACTGAACGCAATCTGCTTTCGGAACTTGATACTTCAGAATAAACAGAAATAAGGTGCACCTCCCGTAAGTTATACCGAATATAAACAATATGCGCCTGTTTTTTTTTCTCTTTTGCTTTTTCCTTCTGTTGTAAGGTCCCTCTCACAAGGTGAGCTAAGGCGACAGTGGGGGACGGTACCAAAACAAGCACGTGATCACGA
Source organism: Conus betulinus (assembly GCA_016801955.1). Lineage (NCBI taxonomy): Eukaryota > Metazoa > Mollusca > Gastropoda > Neogastropoda > Conidae > Conus > Conus betulinus. The sequence goes on from JADBJO010015444.1 coordinate 36,434, forward strand.
CGTCCTGGAAGGAATTTTCAGATTAACTTGTTAATCCCCGTGGGCACCTCTATCACAGGGAACCCGCCAGCGCCCCATTTCAAAGTGAAGTACATGATCTTCCAATATCAACACCTTGTCCTTTGACGCGAAATCGACCTCCTCTAGGAATATCGAAACACAAGCTATTCACTAATGCACAAGAACGCCCGCGTGTGCGTGCCTGCGCACCCGATTGCGCGCGCGCGCCACGCATGCGCGCGCGCACCACACACGTACACACACACACACACACACACACACACACACACACACACACACACACACACAACGATAATGACACATGTTCCTCCAGAATGGCAAATTTGAACTTTGTTCCATTCAGTGACAGATCGTCCTTTTTTTCTTTTTTTTTTTAACAATTTCAGCAATGACAATGACTTTTTTTCTTACATTATTCTTTTAGCAATGACTGTGACAGATTTTTTCTGGTTTAAAAGTCTTTCAGGACAATGAGAGATCTTTGCGTGTTTCATTCTTTCAGCAATGACAATTATAGATTTTCTTTCATTCTTTTCTTACTGAAAAAAAAAAAGAGATTTCTCTCGTTTGATTCTTTCAGCAACGAAAATGACAGAGTTTCGTTGCTGAATTTCTTTCTGTAATGAAAATAAGGGAAATTCATTGTTGAATTCCTTCAGGTCAGGGCAATGCAGCCATCTTTGCAATGGACGGCTGGGTTAAAGCATTGTTATGGCGTTTTTACTGACGAACTACACGACAAGTTTAGGCATTTGATTATTTTTTAACGGACATCCCCTGTCTTGGTGTAATCACAAGAGAAAGGTCAGAAGGGTGGTGATACTGTATGATGCGAGATTGCTTAAGGAAGATAGAGACCAGAACAGATTGGCCTCCATTGTCCGCGGAATATACACAGCTGACCACACAGATAGACTGTCACACAGACGCAGACCTCCGAAACTCTAGTGTTGTGTGTGTGTGTGTGTGTGTGTGCGTGTGTGTGTGTGTGTGTGTGGGTTGTGTGTTGTTGACACACACACACATGACCATGGCACACACACACACACACGACACACCTAAACAGAGGGAGAGATAGACAGAGAGAGGGTGGGGGAGAGACAGCAGACGTGACAGACAGACCGACAGACAGACAGTGGAGAAGAGCGTTTCGCATGTCTTGACGGCAAACGAATAAATATTTGGCCATATCGAAGCTGCCTTCTCGGATCTGGTGTAAGTGTATCCCCGCTGCAATTTAGGGCCTCCTCTCTCTCCTCTCTCTCTGGGAGTCCTCTCTCGCGCCGAACCTGACAGTACGGCTCTCTCTCTCACGCGTTCGTCATCAGTATCGCATTCGTCGTACGTGCTCATAAACACACACTCAAACGTCACCGCCACACACACACACAACACACACTTGTACACACGGCAATCGCCCAGTTTTGAGCAGAGAGAGAGAGAGAGAGAGCGTGACAGAACAGACAGACAGACAGACTGACAGTGACCAACATAACTTAGACACAGACAGAGAGAATGCCCATGAAAATATGAAATATGAAGACTGCTCTTTCAAAAAAAAAGAGCTTTTCATTTTCCACATTATGTCCCCCCAGCACGCTTCCCCACCCTCTTTCTCTACACGCCCCTTTGCACTTTTTTTCCTGTTCGGTATCGAGGTCACCAATACCCTGGTGCGCACTACCAGGTGACACCAGGCGGATGACACCGGCTTGGGGAGATTTCCTCATTGGTTGCCCCATAACAAAAAAAAACAATGTTTTTTGAAGGGATGAATCCCCCCCGGTGGTGCCCCCCCCCCCCCCCATGTGACAGTATATTTCACTTAATGCACAAAGAACGCGCGCGGTGCGTGCCTGCGCACGATGCGCGCGCGCGCCCACGGCATGCGCACACACACACCCCCCACACCCACCAAACACAACATTAATTGACCCATGTCCTACTCGATGGCAAATTTGAACGTTGTTCCTGCGTGATCGATACGTCCTTTTTCCCATCTCTACGGCAATGAAATGACCCGCTTCTTCTACTCGACCTTGCAACTCCTCGATGTCATCACGAATTCGGTCTTTCCTTGAATAAGCTGTCGGCTGGTGCAACGACACACAGACTTCGTACATAGATTTCGGCGTCTTCTCAAACGACACTTGCGTATTATCTTCATGATTATCCCACACGATCGACAGCCAGAAGCCAGTACCTCTGTCATGAATCTGCTTGGCCGACAAAACGCAGCTTTATCCTCTAACTTTATCCTGCTTGGCCAACGGCAGATAAGACACCATCTTTAGCGATGGTCTGCACCGTTTCAAAAACCCTGAGAATGATCTTTGGAATGATCCTAATCGGATTTATATAGGAATGTGGTGTTTATCTCTTTAGAACTATCCCCCGCTTGGTCATAGGGCAATTATCGTTAGAATTATCCTACGTGGTCATGGTGACGTGGTCATTATCTCCAGAATGATCCCGCTCGTTCCGGGTCCTGGGATGGGCATGTGGTTCTTTTCATTGATATAATCCTGCTTGGTCATCGACATATGGTTATTATCTTTGGAGTCACCTTGCTTGCTCATCAACATAAAATGGTTATCATCTTCAGAATTTATCCTGCTTGGTCATCGACAGGTGGTTATCATCTGAAGAATGATCCTGCTTGGTCGTCGACACGTGGTTTTTATCTTTGGAGTTATCCTGCTCAGTGGTTATCATCTTAAGAATGATCCTGCTTGGTCATCGACACGTGGTTTTTATCTTTGGAGTTATCCTGCTTAGTGCTTATCATCTTAAGAATTATCCTGCTTGGTCATCGACACGTGGTTTTTTTTTTTATTTCTTTGGAGTTATCCTGCTTGGTCAAGACAAGTGCTTCTCAATCTAGAAATATCTTGTTTGTCATCTCGTCACGGTGGTTATTATCTTTAAATTATCCTGCTTGGGTATGAGCACAAAGTCATTATTTCCCAGAATTGTTCACCCTGGTCATACACACGAGGTCATTATCTTCAGATTTATGCTGCTCGGTCGTCAACACGTGGTCGTTATCTTTTAGAATTATCATACACAGCTAACAAAGCGTAGTAATTATCTGTAAAGTTATCCTGCTTGGTCATCATCAAAACGGTTCTCACCTTTAGGATTATGTTCTTTTGGTCGTCAACACTGAGTCATCATTTTTCAGAGAAAAATCTACTTGGTCATCAACACGTGTTTTATTTTTTTATCTTTAGATTATCCTGCTTAGTTATCATTGACATGAGGTCATTATCTTAAGAATTAGCATCCTTGATGGAGAACACGTGCTCACCAGCTGTAGAATTATCCTGCTTAATCATCGACACGTGGTCATTAGTTTTCAGAACGATCCTACTCGGTCATCAAGACGTATGGTCATCATCTTCAGAATCATCCTGCTTGGCCATCGATTTTAGAAACCGTTGTACTTGGTCTTGGCCATCAATTTTAGAAACGTTGTACTTGGTCTTGGCCATCAATTTTAGAAACGTTGTACTTGGTCTTGGCCATCAATTTTAGAATCATTGTACTTGATCATCGAAAAATATTGCCATTAACTTTAGAATTATTCTACTTGGTCATCGACAACATGATCATTCATCTTCAGAATTATCCTGCTTGGTCATCGACAAGTGATCATTATCTGTAGCATTATCCTGCTTGGTCATCGACAAGTGCTCATTATCTTAGCATTATCCTGCTTGGTCATCGACAAGTGCTCATTATCTTTAGCATTATCCTGCTTGGTCATGACAAGCGCCTCTCGATTTAGAAATATCTTGTTTGGTCATCAACAAGTGCTTATTATCTTTAGAATTATCCTGCTCGGTCATCTACAAGTGGTTCCCATCGACTTAGAATTATCTCCCCTGGTCTTCAACAAGCGGGTCGTTAATTTAAGAATTATCCTACCTGGTCATCGACGCGTGGTCATTATCTTCAGGATATTCCTGTTCGGTCATCGACACGTGGTCATTATCTTCAGGATAATCCTGTTCGGTCATCGACACGTGGTCATTGTCTTTAGGATAATCCTACCTGGTCATCATCGACTTGCGGTCATTATCTTTAGGATAATCTGTTTGGTCATCGACACGTGGTCATTATCTTTAGGAGGATATCCTGTTTCAGTCAAATCGACATCGACAACTTTTGGTCATTGTCTTTAGGATAATCCTGTTCGGTCATCGACACATGGTCATTATCTTTAGGATAATCCTGTTCAGCGCTCCATCATCGACTTGCGGTCATTATCTCTAGGATAATCCTGTTCAGTCATCGATACGTGGTCACTATCTTTAAAATCAAAGCATCTTTGGTCAATAACACGGGGTTCAATAACTTTAGAGTTATCTTTCTTGTTTTCATTTTCAAGATTATCCTAACTGATCATCAACAAACAGTCATTATTTTCAGAATTGTCCTCCTACTCGGTCATCGTCACATGAAGAATCCTGCTTGATCATCGATGTTTATTATCATTAACGAAAGAATTATCCCGCCTGATCACCAATGTTGACACTCGTTAAATTTGGAGTTATCCTGCTTGGTCATCAATATTTGTTGTCGTGAACTTTAAAAAAAAAATCCCATTTGATTATTGATGTTATATTGTCATGAATGTAAATATTCCATTTGATCATCGATATTTATTGTCATGAACTTTAGAAATATCCCATTTGATCATCGATATTTATTGTCATAAACTTTAGAAATATCCCATTTGATCATCGATATTTATTGTCATGAACGTAAGAAATACCCTATTTTTGATCATTGATATTTATTGTCATATGAACTTTAGAATTTAGATTTTTTTTTTTTTTTTTTTTTGCTTGGTCATCAACAAGTAGTTATCATCTTTAGAAATATCTTGCTGAGTCATCTACTGGTGATCATTATCTGTAGAATTATCCTACGTGGTCTTCGATGTTAATTTTCATTATGTTTAGAATCGTTTTTGCTTGGTCATCGATACTTGGTCATTATTTTTTTTTTTTTTTTTAGAATTATTATACTTGGTTCGGCCTTAGCTGGTTCTTATCTTTCCTCGTTAACATAACCAGGTTTGTGTGGTCTGCTCCACTACCAAGGCTGTAAAGCGGTTGACCACACGAGCCCTCCCCGCCCGTACGCTTTCGGAAGTACCGGTCGAACCCGATCCCAAACGTAGCGTCTGTCATAGTAAACGTACATCTCAAACGGACTTCGGCATCCAGTTAAACCCGACCGTTCGAGATGCACCGTGATCTATTCGAAACGGACAGTTAGCATCCTCCAACCAATCAACGCTCAGCATTGAGCCAACACCCATGACTCAAGGAAAAATGCGTCGTCCAGCAAGGCGGGGTCAGACTGTCCGATCGGAGACCAAACATTTGATTGAATCGTAGCAAGGCCATGATGTACTTTGGAATGTCCAACTCAGAAAATTATAAGAATCTAAATATTCGAAGAAAAGCTTCGTATTCAATTGTACAGTCCTTTGATGAAGCGGCATGTTGGGATCAAACTCGAAGGTTTTAAAACTATCGTGAAGCACTCCGTCCGTTCGACACTGACTGGTCGGACCGCACAGGTTCAACGTTTCGTCTCAACTGTAACGGACGAAAGGCTCCCTTGGGTCAAAGACATCAAGCTTCATTCGCTTCGCTAATCGCCGCCTCCCCCCTCCCCCTCCCCCCCCCCTCCCCGAAGAAAAAAAATTGACTTCGACTATCCCGGTATTAGGCCTCAGTTTACGATCAACATGAAAACAATGAAAACAATACAGCAGAGAGATAGAGAAGATGAGAGCAGAGACAGAGACCGAGACAGTACAGTAAGCAAGAGAGACGAAAAGACGAGACCAGAGAGAGAGAATTAAGAGATGAAGAGAGAGAAATGCAGAGGGAGGATGGACAGAGATGAGAGATTTCCGTATTCAGATTCCTGCAGAGATAGATGCGAGAGAGAGAGAGAGAGAGACACTCTTTGTCGTACCTTGGTCCCTCGCGAAAGGGATGACAGGTAAGATACGCTCAAACATGTTGTAACCATCAAGTGTGATCCAGTGTAAACTAATGCTAAACAAACATTGTTCGAGTTCATGGGATTCTGACATTAACTCATGGAAAAAAAACCAATATTACTGTCCTCCGATACCTGGGCCCTACTTCAAGGTGGAATGGAACGTAGGACCCGATATATCCAAAGACATCAAGCGTTATTCGCTTCGCTAATCTGCCGCTTCTCATTCCCCCCCCCCCCCCCCCCCCCCCCCCCCCCCCCTGACCTGCTACGGTCGAACTATTCCGTGGTATTATGCGCCTCATGTAACATCAAACATGAAAACATGCAAAAAAACACATGACAGTAGAACGAGAGAGAGTACGACAGACAGCAGACAGACAGACCAGACAGACAGAGCAGAGAGACAGAGAGAGACAGAGAGAGAGAGACAGGAGAAAGACAGAGACAGAGAGAGAGAATTCGTGGAGAGAGACCTCATTTCGAGAGCAACTCTGGAGAGGAGAGACATGTCCCGAGATAGAGAGATAGAGAGAGAGAGATAGAGAGAGAGGAGCGAGAGAGAGAGAACTCGTTTGTCGTACCTTGGTCCCTCGCGAGGGGGATTACAGGTGGAGATAACTCTGATTTCAAAAAGTTGTAACCTATCAAGTGTGATGCCAGTGACACTAATGTCTGAAACACATTTTCGGAGTTCATGTGATTACAAGGTCTCTGACTTGCATGGCTTTATACCGCGTCGAAGGGACCAACTCCGTATTACTATATCTAGCACAGATGAGGAACCATAAACCAAATTTTTCATCAGATCACAGACAACCATTGGCTATATGTTTTTTTGTCTGGAATGAACATCTCTCCCATGTTAAGGACAGCGTACAGCATAGGGCTTAGTTTTATTTCTTTCCTTCAGACCCATAACAAATGACAAGTGAAGTTTGCGTCGTTGTATTCCATGTAAGCACATGCAAATCCAGATATCCCCATCCTAAATCTCACTATCATCAATTGGTTATATTTTGGAGAATAAGAGAGAGAGAGAGAGAGATAGAGACGAGAGATAGAGAGAGCCGAGAGAGAACGGAAGAGAAAGAGATATGGTAACACTTACACACAGCAAGCATATCGATAAGAAGAGAAGAGAGAGAGACAGAGAAGAGACAGAGAGAGAGACAGAGACATAGAGACAGAGAACAGAGAGAGAGTAACACTTCCCACAGCAGAGATAATCGATAGAGATTGGGGGTAGAGAAGAGAGAGAGAGAAAAGAACGTA
>JADBJO010015445.1:0-7500 GCA_016801955.1 Conus betulinus
CTCGCTCGAACAATTCGGCGGGCAGCGAAGAGTGTCAGTACCGAAGGAATGGGTGTTTAAATTTTGTCAAAGCCTCATTTCGGTCAACAAGATCGACTGGGCGTGAGAAAGGCATAACGAAGTAGATCGTCCTGGGGGGGTGAAAGACGACGGGGGAGGACTTGACTGGTGGGAAATGGATTGCAGAGGGGGTGGGGGGGGGGGGGGTTTGACAGAGGTGTGAAAGATGATAGGGGGAGCGATCGGCTGTGTGTGAAACGGCTTGGACCTGATTGGGTGTGAAAGAGACTTGCCGAGGATCCATTCAGTGTGAAAGAGGATAGGGAAGGAACGGACTGGCCTGGACAGTTCTGAGGCAAATGGGATAAGCCACCATCTTCACGGTACATACTTTACACACGCCCATGTTTAAACCGTTGATCTGGCACACACACACACCACACACACACACACCACCACACACACACACACACACACCATGTCCCACTTGCAACAGTTCCAGTCATACTGTCATCAACTGTATCTGTCACCTCTCTCTCCACCCCCTTCATTCCGCTGTCCGCTGCTGATGGGCATCACAGTGCGTATATGTGTAGTGCTCCACACACTGGCTGTGATGAAAAGTACATGGTTTTATTTTACTTCAACAGGGCTGGAACAAGACAACTGCCAGCCACACAATCCTCTACTAACCCCCCCCCCCCCCCTCCTTTATGCCCCTTCTTGCCCCCCTACCCCCCCCTCTCTCTCTCTCTCTTCTCTCTCTCTCTCTCATCTCTCTCCTCTCTCTCTCTCGACGACCTGTTCGGACGTGTTCACTTCGCTGTGTAGTGGAATCATTTTTCTGTACGTGTAAACCAGGTGCTTCATGTGTGTAATTTCACAGAGAGGTGTGTGATTGCTTTTCACGATTGTGCCTGTAAGAAAAAAAAAACTATTATTTTTTTCTCACTTTCTCTCAATACAGGCCTTCCTCTACATCCATCTTTCTCCTCCCCCTCAGTACACCGCCTTCCTCTTCCAAGCCTTTCGAATCAAAGGCTTGAGAAATCAAATTCTGCTTCCTGGCAATAATGTATTTCCTTACTTCTTTCCAGAGCAAAGCACGTCACTGGTTTCATTCCGATCAAACACGACAGAACTCGGTCTTTTGGGACAGGAAATCGAAGTTTTCACACACAATGACAAATATAATGGGACGGGGGGGGGGGGGGGGGGGGGAGGGATGGGAGGAGGGGGGAAGCGATGAGGGGGGGAGGGGGGTAGCTGAGTGAGGGACGGTATGTTTCTTGAATCAGAGCAAGTGGGTGTCACGATTGTTTCACAGACGGCACCGCGTGACGATTTCCTGACGCCAGACCCCAGCACCCTGATCGACTGCAGTCAGCGATCTGATCTTCCTCCCATCGTGCAGTACGAAAGAATGGAGAAAGGACGAGGGAGCGACGAGAGGGGTAGGGGTGCGCGGGGGCGGGGGGGGGGGGGGGGGGGAGGGGGGCCAGCTGAAATAGGTAATGGATACTAGGGATGAGACTTAGCCGGAGGAAACGCAGCGTGAGAGACAGAGAGAGAGAGACAGAGAGAGAGAGACAGAGAGAGAGAGAGAGAGAGAGAGAGAGAGAGAGAGAGGAGAGAAGGGGGTAGTCTCGGAAACAAGGTTGCTGGCTTCCACTGAGGGTTTGATTTTTTTTTTTTAATTTAATAAATGGTAATAATAATAATCGCCAATGTGAAATATTTCACACTGAGTGAAGCAAAGAAGAAAGAAAGAAAGTTCTGTATTTCAAAACGATTGAACTATTGTTTAATCTTGTACTTTTTTTTTTTTGTTTTTTTTTTCAGATGACGATGAAGCTTCGTAACTCGGGACACAGTGCAGCGGCCAAGCAACTGTCTTTCCCCCTCCCCTCGCTCCCCACACGCTCCATGGACTCAACGCAATGCCCCTGCACACTCCCCCTCCCCCTTCCCCTTCCCCCCCTCACTCCCCACCCTCCATGGACTCAACGCAATGCCCCTGCACACTCCCCTCCCCCCCCTTCCCCCCACCTCGCTCCCCACCCTCCATGGACTCAACCGCAATGCCCCTGCACAACGCAATGCCCCGCAATTCCCCTCCCCCCCTCCCTCCTTCCCCGCCCCCTTCCCCCCTCGCTCCCCACCCTCCATGGACTCAACGCAAATGCCCCTGCACACTCCCCTCCCCCTTCCCCCCTTCCCCCTCCCCCTCGCTCCCCACCCCTCCATGGACTCAACGCAATGCCCCTGCACTCGTCCCCACTCCCCTCCCCTTTTCCCCCCTTCCCCTCCCCCCTCACTCCCCACGCCTCCATGGACTCGAACGCAAATGCCCCTGCACACCTCCCCTCCCCCTCCCCCTTCCCCTCCCCCCTTCTCCCCCACGCTCCATGGACTCAACGCAAAATGCCCTGCACAATGCCCCTGCATCCCCACACTCCATGGACTCAACGCAATGCCCCCTGCACACTCCTCCACCCCTCCCCTCCCTCCCCCTTCCCCCTCCCCCTTCCCCCTCACTCCCCACGCTCCATGGACTCGACGCAATGTCCCTGCAACACTCCCTCCCCCGCCCCTCCCCCACTCTCACGCTCCCCACGCCCCATGGGACTCAACCCAATGTCCCTGCACACTCCCCCCCGCCCCCTTCCCCCTCCCCCTTCCCCCTCACTCCCCACGCTCCATGGACTCGACGCAATGCCCCTGCACACTCCCCTCCCCCCCCATCCCCCCTTCCCTCCGCTCGGCTTCTCTTCGGCGGCGAATCTCGAAGCCCAGCGTCTGCATACGGAAGCACAGCCAGTCAACAACACACATTTAATGTCAGTTTCGGATCTCTACATTCAAAGCAGAATTGAGAAAGTTCCTTATCCTGTAACAATCTGGAGAAACTGCGCCACATTGTCATCTTGACAAGCTTCGCTCTCGATACGGCGCCGTCGCCAGGGCGCACGTGCGTGTGAGTGTATGTGTGTGAGTGTGTGTGTGTGTGTGTGTGTGTGTGTGTGTGTGTGTGTGTGTGTGTGTGTGTGCGTGTGTGTGTGTGTGTGTGTGTTAGTGCGTGTGTGTCTGTGTGTGTGTTGTGTGTGTGTGTGTGTGTGTGTGGTCTGTGTGTGTGTGCGCGCGCGCGCGGGCGTGCATGAGAGAGAGAGAGAGAGTGAGTGTGTGTGTGTGTGTGTGTGTGTGTGTGTTGGTGTGTGTGTGTGCGTTGGGCGCGCGCGCGCGCGCGCGCGCGTGCGTTCACGCGTGTGCGCGCGCGCGCGTGTGTGTGTACACTTGTGTGCTATCGCGCACCGCGCGCGCGCGCGCGCGCGCGCGTGTGTGTGTGTGTGTGTGTTGTGGTGTGTCTGTGTGTGTGTGTCTGTGTGTGTCTCTGTGTGTGTGTGTGTGAGTGTGTGTACGTCTGCGTGCTACCGCGCAGTTGTGTGTGTGTGTATGTGGGGGGGAGGGGGGATGCAGTATGTTTAGCGTATACTTTATGCCTACACACATATGCGCGCGTACGCAGAGAGAGAGAGAGAGAGAGAGAGAGAGAGAGAGAGAGAGGAGAGAGAGAGACAGACAGACAGACAGACAGACAGACAGACAGAGACAGAGACAGAGAGAGAAAGAGACACACAGACAGACAGACACAGATAGACAGACAGACAGGCGTCTGCCATAATACATTTCTGTTAGCTATGATATGCCTACATTTTCTGTTGAAAGAGTCGCATCTTTTTTTTTTTTAAAATCAATTAAAGCTACATAACTTTGATTTAGACAAACTGTTTTGAACAAAAGCACCAAGGTTAACATGTGATTGTAGTTGAATAATTCCCGGTTAAATCCCCGCTTGATATTCGCCTGTGATATTATTCTCTTCGACCTGTTCCTGAAGTCACTATATCATCATTTACTGCCAGTGTTGCACAGCGAGTTTCCTCTATAGTCGTTTGGGTTGTTCACATCAACTTTATATATATATATATATATATATATATATATATATATATATATATATATATTATATATATATAATATATAAATAATAGGAAACAATAGATTCGGCCCAACTTTCAGGAAACACACCCTTGTCAAAAAAAGAGCATTTGAACTCTTGCCAAAAAATTTTATCACCAGATCGGATTTTACATGCAGTTTAAATTGTTTCGCCGGTGATTTCTAACCGGACCCTCACTACGACTTCTCAGCTCACTTAAGGCCAAATTGATCTCTTCTTCTTCAAATGGGGCGATTTAAATCTTTCTAATCATCGTCATCATCATCACCTCCATCTGCCTGCCATGCACTGTTAACAATGCCTTCATATGAGAGAGAGAGAGAGAGAGAGAGGAGAGAGAGAGAGAGAGAGAGAGAGAGAGAGAGAGAGAGAGAGAGGAGGGAGGGAGAGGACAGAGAGAGAGGATGGGCTAGACTACAAAGAGAGAAGCGTGTTCCTATGTCTCGGAAGAGTGGATGTAACAGTTCTCGCCCACTTTTGAACATTACATACATAGGTACATAGGTAAGCTTACTATATGACACATACATAATACATACAAACAGACAGACAGACAGACAAACATTCATACATACATACATACACAGTGAGAAAGACAGAGAGAAAGAAAGGGAGCGTGTGTGTGCGTGCGTGCATGCGTGCGTGCGCGCGCTTGTATGCGTGTGTGTGTATGTGTATGTATGCGTGTGTGAGAGTGGGGAGGGGGGTGGGGGGTGGGGACAGTGTGTCCCGCGCGAACGCGCGCACGCGCGCGCGTGTGTGTATGTGTGTCTGTGTCTGTGTACGTGCGTGCGTGCGTGCGTGCGTGCGTGCCTGCGCGCGCTCGCGTATGTGTGTGTGATCGTGTGTGTGTGTGTGCGTGTGTGTGTGTGTGTGTGTGTGTGTGTGTGTGTGTGTGTGGACGCGCGCGCGCGCAGGCGATCGAAACTTTAAATGAAAACTGACAGAAAACCATTGTATCCCGCCCTCTCAAAAACATACCGGTTAAAACCACACCAAGGGTACGTCAGGACTATCAACCACACCAAGGGTACGTCAGGGCTATCATCCACACCAAGGGTACGTCAGGACTATCAATCACACCAAGGGTAAGTCAGGACTATCAACCACACCAAGGGTAAGTCAGGACTATCAACCACACCAAGGGCAAGTTAGGACTATCAACCACACCAAGGGTACGTCAGGACTATCAACTACACCAAGGGTACGTCAGGACTATCAACACACCCAGGGTGCGTTAGGACTATTCAACCACACCATGGGTAAGTTAGGACTATCAACAACACCAAGGGTAAGTCAGGACTATCAACCACACCAAGGGTGCATTAGGACTATTAACCACCAAGGGTGCATTAGGACTATCAACCACACCAAGGGGGTGCGTTGGGACTATCAACCACACCAAGGGTGCGTTAGGACTATCAACCACACCAAGGGTAAGTCACCACATCAAAGGTGCGTTAGGACTATCAACCACACCAAAGGTGCGTTAGGACTATCAACCACACCAAGGGTAAGTCAGGACTATCAACCACACCAAGGGTAAGTTAGGACTATCAACCACACCAAGGGTAAGTTAGGACTATCAACCACACCAAGGGTGACTTAGGACTTTCAACCGGGCCAGACCACTTGTCCAATTCTCCACAGCCTCAAAGGGTGCACTGTAATATCAAAACCGGCCTAAACACATCAAAACAATACCAAAACTAGCTTACATGTTAAAACCGGTATAAAGCCGACAGTCAAAATGAAAACCGATGGCTTATTGTTCCGTTGTGTATTTAGCCCACTACAGATGAATCCGCGAGACCCATGCTTTTGGTCAAATTACTTGAAAACAAGTTAAAGAAGGAACAGCTGAACTAATATAAATTCTTTTTTAACGGAGTAAACTCAGGTCATGCCATAATTTTTTTTTCAGCACAAATCAAGTTTGCACCGAATCTTGAACACCTTTAAATCACCCGAAAATCACTTATCGACGATTTTCAGTATAAATCCGACTACGCAGTTGCTACCCAACCTATCTTAGCCATGTCAGTCAACCGAATGTTAAAACATCATGCAGAAAGCCTTCACGTGATTCCCACTGACTTTGGAATGGGGTCGGTTTTGACATTTAAAACCGAATAGTAGTCCGGTTTGGATTATTCAAACGGATATGATATTACGAACTATCGGTCTCAAAATTATTGATGTGTCATTGTTTCCTAATTTATATGTCTTCCTGGACACAAACACTAAATCTCATAATGATGGGTTGCATCTTTTTTTTTTCCTTCCTATCAATCGGATTAGCTTCGTGCCATTGTTGACTCCTGTGCTGGCTTCGGCAGCACACACAGGTATTACTACCACATACAATGGAGCTTTACGGAAATTGCAGGTTCTCTTGTATGGATAAGGATGAAGTTTATCAGTATCCGAACGTAACATCTTTCTCAATTATTGGTTCCCCACCCCACCTCATCCCACCTTCCCTTTTCGTCAAATTAATACTTCCCCCTCCCATTGATCCTCTCCCCCCTCTCCTGGTGCGAATCCCTGATAATATACAAACACATGAATACAAAACAAAGAAAAAAATATAGACTTTCAGCGTTTGAATACTGTAGTTTAATAAAAAAAGACAGGTGTGAATAGCCAAACAGTAAACAACTCACCTTTACAAGCGTGTGCATAATCCATACAGCAGTCGCCCATGATCAGACAATTGGAATCGCAGTAACACCTGTCCGAATCTTGTGATCTGTCCACCCGAGGTCCGAAAGCGTAACAGGAGTTGTTTTGGCCTGGACAACAAAGCTGCATCTCCGCACAACTGCGGGGGCGGCCCCTGTCCGGGCGACATTCGTGCACACTAACGCACAGCGCGACCACTAGGCAAACTCCAATCGGCAGCCCACTTGAAAATCCCATTTTTTTCTTCTTCAATTTCTTATAGTAGCAGAACTTTTTGAAGACCCAAGCAGCGTGAAAAAGAAATCTAAAACACGCTGCAGTGTCAAGTAAAGCAAATCGATACTTCGATTAAATCGGAGCGCCACCAAAGGGGAAGAGAGGTGCCGGTTCTTTTGTCACAAAAAGAAACCAAAGAAAGTCGATCCAAGGTCGACGATGTGGAGCTCGATGTAATGACGTGAATTTGTTCCCTTGCTGTCGTCTGCACTGCCGCCTGCTTGACGGGCTGTCCAAGCTGTTAGTTTTTGTGTGTGTGTGTGTGTGTCCTCTTCCAGTTGAAGCAAATGGCCGTGCTTTCTTTTTTCTGCCACCGGTCAGGCGATCGGCCCTGCTGTGCTCGCCCAGCGGCTGAAAGGCGTCGTCTGCTCCCCTGGCGTGTTCCAACGGTCCGTTCCTCTCATCAGCTGCCTCGCAAAGCTGCGCGCGCTGTGGAGTGTCACCGCTAACAGCTCGGCTCCTTGTGGGCTTGTTGCTACAATGAAAGGAAGCGCTAGAACAAGACTGAAATGTTCCAA
>JADBJO010015445.1:12500-30000 GCA_016801955.1 Conus betulinus
ATATATCAGCTGCTCCGAATCTCATCTTTGTCACATGGTTCTTTAAGTGTCTGTCAATGTCAAGCAAAAGATATGCTTCACGATGTCCAGACGACTTCCATGTTATATAAAAGCCTACCTGTCACTGTTTTGAATGTGTTCCTCCCATTTTACCACCTGTTATCAATCAGCCTCTGAAGAAGTTCTCTTAAGAAGACTTTGATGTTTTCAACAGCTTGATTGATCCAAACAAACCCGAACCCATTTTCACACCAAAAATCACGAATGTCAGATGCCCAACATTTCTTACCACGTAATTCTGAACTAAGCAACATTTTGTACGCCTTAGCTTATGAGCTAATCTTTCGTCATCCACAAGCAAAATCGTTAACCAGTAACTAATACATCGCACATATGAGTTGATATTCAAAGGATATCGACCTGTATCCCCATACACAATCATTTGGCTTTCTAGGCTGCACTCCCAAGAATCTTTTTTAAAGCAAATAGGTAAACTTTTTCTATTTCGAGAACAACTTTTTATCCATGCCCCATATCTCAGCTCCATATTGAGCGAGTGGTTGAACTTGTGCATCAAGAAGTTGAAGTATCACTGTTGAAGTATCACTGGTAAAGAATGACTATTCAGCACATACAGTTTTTCTCAATATTCACAAAAATGCATGTTTTGCTCAGCTCACAAGACCCTGACAATCAGGTGAAAAACTTAGACGTGTGGTAAAACAGATGCCGAGATATTTGTACCATTTGACAACAACCATTGCCTCACCATTCAAAGGCCATCTCTCCCTTGCTGCTAAGTACCCCCCTTTTCTAAAAACATACATAGAGAGAATACGATTTCGAATTCGAATGATTTAATGCGTCAGGTTTTCGGACCATTAACACATCAGGAGGGAAGGTGGGGGGTAAGAGGGCGGAGTGAGACATCGAGATTGAAATAAACATAAACAACATTTGATACATATAGAACTGGGCATGCGACATGGAAGCCAGATCGCGGTACATCATTTTGGTCATTGGGGGGACAGGCGGAAATGTCTACGCTGTCCGTCATGATCTATTTATGGTTAGGAAATGTCAATGTTTCCAGGGCTGGTCAGTCTGGATTTCCTTTTCCACCAGCTGTTGAATCGTCATCCCGTCGGAAGCTCCGCTGCACTTTGTCAATTTCTTTGGATGTTTCTTGCAAATAATTCAATATTTCTCTGTAAGTGTCATAGGACAGTCCAGAAGCTTGCTGTTCAGAAATATCAACTGGCTGGTTGACACAGTCGCCTTGTCCTTTACCAATGTGATGTACTGGCGTTGACACACTGTCGGCTGCGTTCTCTGTCAGGGCTGTAGACTGGACAGACGGTTGGTCAAAAACCCCCTGTCTTTTCTGCATCAACATGGATGGCATGATGGCGACTGCCATCCTCGTTGTCCAGTGTCAGGTCTGACTGAGGCACCGTCACTGTCTCTGGGTCAGTGACACACAGCGTGTTTGTACTGTCACTGGGTCCGTGACACACAGCGTGTTGTACTGTCACTGGGTCCGTGACATACAGCGTGTTGTACTGTCACTGGGGGTCCGTGACACACAGCGTGTTGTACTGTCACTGGGTCCGTGACACACAGCGTGTGTACTGTCACTGGGTCCGTGACACACAGCGTGTTGTACTGTCACTGGGTCCGTGACACACAGCGTGTTGTACTGTCACTGGATCAGTGGCACACAGCGCGTTGTACTGTCACTGGGTCCGTGACACACAGCGTGTTGTACTGTCACTGGGTCCGTGACACACAGCGTGTTGTACTGTCACTGGGTCCGTGACACACAGCGTGTGTTGTACTGTCACTGGATCAGTGGCACACAGCGCGTTGTACTGTCACTGGGTCAGTGACTCACAGCGTGTTGTACTATCACTGGGTCCGTGACACACAACGTGTTGTACTGAAGCTGGCCGGCAGGTCGCGTGGCCTGTGTATTTACAGCTGCACATTCAGGACTGCCAGCGGCGCCATTGTCAGGGAATGTGTCCGACGCAGTCATCTTTCCCGTGTTGTAAATTAAACCGGGGGGTGTTGGAAGAAGAAGGCTAGAGGGGGGATGTAGATCCACTTGCCTTTTGCTGTTCTCTCCAACTTCCGTATGCCCCGGCTCTCCCCCTATCCTGGGTAACTTGCGGACACTTTCTCCTATGCACAGCAGTGTCACTGTCAGTGTCACAGGAGATTGGCGGGCTGTCGTCAGTCGAAGAACAATAATGACTTCGATATTAAAGGATGATGAACACATTTCTTGAGGAAACGTGTGTGTTCAGATCGCTCTCTAAACGCGATGGAAGCCCAACAACAGGCATTTTGAAGCAGTTATTTTGAAAAATCCGAAACTTTACGCTCTTTTTCGAATGGCTTCTTGATGGTTGCCAAGCAAGGGAAGCTACTCCCGTACAGAGAGAGAGAGAGAGAGAGAGAGAGAGAGAGAGAGAGAGAGAGAGAGAGAGAGACATACACACACACACACACACACACACACACACACACACACACACATACGCACGCACGCACGCACGCACGCACACACACACCATTCATGAAGCTCCACTGCAAACCACCACATCTAACTGGAGTCTCTTCTGCTCCACCCACACCTCTCCTGTCAACTCCTGTCTCTTCCACTCACCCCCACACCTCTCCTGTCAGCTCCTGTCTCTTCTACTCTACTCCACCCACACCTCTCCTGTCAACTCCTGTCTCTTCTACTCCACCCACACCTCTCCTGTCAGCTCCTGTCTCTTCTACTCCACCCACACCTCTCCTGTCAACTCCTGTCTCTTCTACTCCACCCACACCTCTCCTGTCAACTGCAGTCTATTCTACTCCACCCACACCTCTCCTGTCAACTGCAGTCTATTCTACTCCACCCACACCTCTCCTGTCAACTCCTGTCTCTTCCACTCCACCAACACCTCTCCTGTCAACTCCTGTCTCTTCTACTCCACCAACACCTCTCCTGTCAACTGCAGTCTCTTCTACTCCACCCACACCTCTCCTGTCAACTGCAGTCTCTTCTACTCCACCCACACCTCTCCTGACAAACTCTGTCTCTTCTACTCCACCCACACCTCTCCTGTCAACTCCGGTACGTTCTGCAGCACCCATACATGCCTCCTCAGCTCCAGTCCGTTCCACCCCACTCTGTACCTCTCCACTCAACTTTGCTTAATTCCACTCCATTCCACATCATTCCACTCAATTTCAGTCCAGTCTGCTCAGTTTTATACTACTCTCTCGGTCAATGCTATTCCATTGCATTCCACTCCACAAAACTCCTGTCAACTTCAACCCACTCCACTTCATCCCATACAATCCACTCAACTTTATCCCCTCCACACCACTCCATAAAACTCCAGTCCATTCCATTTCGCCCCATATCACTCCATCAAAGTCCAGTCCACTCGACTTTACTCCACACAGCTCAGCTAAACTCCAGTTCACTCCACTTTACCCTAAATCACTCTACCAAACTCCAGTCCCGTCCACTGCAGTACATACTCCAGTCTTCTCCACTTCCCTCTACACCACTCCATCTAACTCTAGTCTATTCCGCTTCACTGTATTTAACTCCACCACACCCCAGTCTGCTCCACTTCTCTCCACACCTTTCCAGTCTCCTCCACTCCTATCCACACCTTTCCAGTCTCCTCCACTCCTATCCACACCTTTCCAGTCTCCTCCACTCCTATCCATACCTTTCCAGTCTCCTTCACTCCTATCCATACCTTTCCAGTCTAGTCCACTCCTATCCACACCTTTCCAGTCTGCTCCACTCCTCTCAGCACCTTTCCAGTCTACTCCACTCCTCTCCACATCTTTCCAGTCTCCTCCACTCCTCTCCACACCTTTCCAGTCTCCTCCACTCCTCTCCACACCTTTCCAGTCTCCTCCACTCCTCTCCACACCTTTCCAGTCTACTCCACTCCTCTCCACACCTTTCCAGTCTCCTCCACTCCTCTCCACACCTTTCCAGTCTACTCTCCACTCCTATCCACACCTTTCCAGTCTATTCTATTTCGCTCCACACCACGCCAGCAAAACTCCAGTCTACTCCACTTCACTTCATACCACTCCACCAACCCTCATGCCGCTACACTCACTCCATACCATCCAATCAACTCCAGTCGGCTGTATTTCTTTCAAATCCAATCCAGTCCTTTCTCTCCTCTCCACTCCACTCCACTGCAGTCCACTCCAATTCACTCTATACCACTTCACTCCACTGCAGTCCACTCCAATTCACTCCATACCACTTCACTCCACTGCAGTCCATTCCAATTCACTCCATACCACTTCACCCTACTGCAGCCCATTCCAATTCACTCCATACCACTTCACCCTACTGCAGTCCATTCCAGTTCACCAATACCACTCCACTCCACTCCTGCAGTCCATTCCAGTTCACCCCATACCACTCCACTCCAGTTGGATTTCACTACACTCATACCCCTGGTCCGTTCGATTCTGCTTAATATCATTCCATTCAACTCTATTACATTTCATACCATTCCGCACAACTCATGTCTATTCCACGTCGCGCCATACTAACTACTCCATGCAGCTCCAGTTCATTTCACTCACACACCACTCCACTCACCTGCAGTCTATTTCACCGCCTACTACCCCACTCACCTCCACTGTATTTCACTGCCTACCATTTCACTGCGCTCCAGTCTATTTGACTGCCTACCAATTCACTTAGATCCATTTCTTTCTCCCTTCTTCCCCATTACACCTATGAAGAATCATTTGGGTGCTGCACATTCGCATACATTTTTTTTTTTCTTTCTTTTTTTTCTTTTTTCTTTTTTTTTTTTTTTTTTTTTTTTTTTTTTTTTTTTTTGTCTGCCTTTTGTCCGACTCTGGGAAAACGGCCCAGTGACTGTGAGGAAAGACTCACTAGCCGCAGGGAAAGTCCTGTTGACGGCGGGAAAGACTGTAATCCTTGATCCTCTTCCGATGGCACGGAAGACCTCGTTGCGAAAGCTTGGCCGTGTCTGGAGTTGTGATGTCTTCACCAGTCAGCGGAACGGCAATGAGCGAGCCGCGGGATGCGCACGGCAGTTGCTTGACGATGGCGCCCATCGCCGGTGGACTCTGCAGTCATGGGGACGCTCTCGTGGAGTCTCTGCCGTGTCACATCCAGAGGCCATTACACAGTGGCACCTGCCAGGGAGCAGTTATGTCCCTTGACGTCTTAAGGGAATGCCCTGTGCAGGCCTGCAGCCTATGTGAACACAGCGCAGGCTTCCAGGGGTAGTGCAGACTTGCTCCCAGCTCGTTGGTTTGACAGCTGAAGACAGTACTTCACTTGTTCCCACTCGTACCTTCAGGTGTTTATATTATTCTTTTCTTTTCACTTTATGCGCTGCACTGACTAAATGTTGACCAGATTCCACCAGTTCTGTCGGGCATGTGCCAAGAGCTGAGTCTCCGTGAGTTGTTTTGTTCGGTGTCTAGCAGGAGGCGCTGTGGGCCACTATAATAAAATTCAACACCTGGCAAAAAAAAATCCAACTGTTTACCATCACCCAACAACTAAGATTCCAGTGCGACCAATGTGGTACTAACACGGGGTGGAATTAGAAAGTGGTAATGTATTTCAGTTGGAGGTCTGATATTCTTCAACATACTCTAGGTGCGCATCGTGATTGATGCACTTTAAGATCAGGTCCGCGCAGTCAGCATTGGAGGAAGAACCTTGATTCAGCAGACGGCATCGATGGGCTGACAGGCAGGGGACAAGAACTCAACAGGCTTGCAAAGACATTGGATGAAATATCAACCAGGTGTTGCTTGAAAAGCAGCGTGGAAATGGTCAAGTTAATGGCCAGCCGTAACTCTCTGTCATCATCATTGATATACTATCAAAAGGCAAAAACTACGAACTGTTCAACAGGTTTTGTTTTTTTTTGGGGTTTTTTTTTTTGTTGTTGTTTTTGCATGAGATCCATCGATAGCAATGAGGAATCCAAATCAGAAAGCCACTGAAGGGCAGCAAAGACCATATTCTTACTGCTCAGACTGAAACCTGTACGAAAGGACAATAGCATCTCCACGACACACAAGATAAAACTCTGGCATGCATGTTCCTGTACGCATATGAGACATAAACCCTCACAATGTCTCTAGACAAAAGCAAGATGCAAAGCATATAAACGTACTCCCAGTTTATCTTGAATATACGTGAGATATTCCATAAAGACGAAAACCCATTTTTTGGACGTAATAGCCGTTAGTAATGGATATTGTGGTAAACATTGGCCATCATCTGTGACCCATAATGAACATGCCTACAAATTTTCAGAAAGATCGGCCAAGTACTTTCTGAGATATTCCATAAAGAAAGAAAAACCCTTATGGGCCGTTATACCGTTGGTAACAGAAATAACGGTTAAAAAAAACCATCGGGCATCATCAGTGACCCAAAATGAACATACCTACAATTTCCAGAAAGATCGGCCAAGTACTTTCTGCGATATTCCATAAAGAAGAAAAACCGTTATGGGCCGTTATAGCTGAGTAACGGGTATGCCGGTAAAATAAAAAAACATTGGGCAACATCCGTGACCCATAATGTACATACCTACAAATTTTCAGAAAGATCGGCCAAGTACTTTCTCAGATATTCCATAAGGAAGAGAAACCGATGTGGGCCGTCACAGCCGTTAGTAACGGATAAAACGGTTTTAAAACAAAACATTGGGCATCATCCGTGACCCATAATGAACATACCCACAAATTTTCAGAAAATTCGGCCCTGTGGTTTTGTCTGGAGCGGGTGGAACATATTTTGACCACGGACGGACGGACGGACGGGCGGACAGACAGACAGACGCACAGAAGCATTTCTTCGTTCCCATTCTAAAGTACTCCCTGTTCTATAAGAACTGGGAGTACAAAAATCAAGCCATGGATATGAGGTGTCACTGTAAGACACTACATTTCAGATATACTGATTGACCACCAATGAACAAGTGGGCCAAACCATGGAGCGGAACATCGGACCAAATGAAGATCTGGCAGTTGCTGAGAAAAGAAAGCCACGTTGGGATGGCCGCTTGACAGCTTTTAATGGCCTTACTGACACAATCCTCGAGAGAACTGTTGAGAGACGAAGACGAAAGAGCAGACTAGGAGAAAAAAAAAAAAAGAAATGCGATTGACGGACAAATTGCAGAGAGGACAGGAAGTGATTTGCGGAATAAACGAGACAAAGTTTTTATTTAACCCAATGTCTGGAGGAGAGTAAAAAAAAAAATGGTCCAGAGTGGAGTGGAGTGGTATGGAATGAAATTTTTTTTCCACTTCAGAAGACAAATGCTCAGGGGAAATCAAAAATACGAAATTAATCAATGCTTTTTGCTTGTGTTGAAAGAATGAATCGCGAATCAGCTTTCTCTGCCTCTCTCTCTCTCATCCCCAGTCCGACCAACCCGACCAAACGATAGAACAGTCAAGACGAACAGAGAAGAAGAACTGAAGACAGAAAGGCGCGCACGGACCGTGGACACTTGAATCAGACTGTCAGCGACTGGGTCCTTTCCTATTGATTTGTCACTCCCAATGTCAAAGACTGGGGACAAAGCTTTGGTCTCCTTCACTCGTGGAGGGTTGAGCCATTGTCAGACAAGAGCGTGGATTTCACCTCCCATCCTTGGCCGTTCCTGGCAAGATTGAAATGTGCCAGCACTGGTCTTACCTCTTCACACTTGCTGGTTTACTTGCAATACTTCTGTCACTGGATTCGCGGAAGGAGATGAATGATTGAGGAGAAGGGAAGAGAGGGTGGGAGTAGGGGCGCGGTTTGGTGGTGGGTGGAGTGTGTGTGTGTGTGTGTGTGTGGGGGGGGGGGGGGGGGGGGGGTCGTGGTTTTGTTGGCCTCTTTCTGTAGGAGAAATCTCTCAGCCGTCTATTTTTTTTCCTAATACTGTCTGGATCAATATTGACTGACGGAGCGCAGGCGCCAAAAGAAGTCTGAAAAAGGATGTAACCTTTATCCCCTGACCCTTCCTACTCCTTTCAGCATGGCCTACTTGCTGCAGGACATAACTTTATGCACAGATTTCTTGAACAGCGTGTGCATCACCTTCGCCTTCACTTCCCCCATCCCTTCACCCCCCACCCCCACCCCCACCCCACATAGTGTCATGTGACGTAATGATTCCACTCCGGAAACCACACACCCCGATGGGTGAGAATGGGCACGTGCCCAAACTTAGCTCGGAGAGTAAATCAAGACTGCCCCCCCCCACCCCCCTCCTCCTCCTCTTTTGCTCTCCCAACACTCTCCTCAACCATTCTCAGTGTCCCAAGCTACAAAGTATATCAATCAAAGCACATTGCACGTGAACTGGAGGAGCGAAGGAGGGGGAAGACAAAACTATTCCCCACCTCTTTCCAAAACCATTCCCTGTTGAGCAGATTTGGGCCATGGTCCCGAAATGCACCATGGAGTAATATAAACGCATGCCCATTTGCCCCAACCTGTCACATAGGGTAGGTAGGTTAGGGCACCAGCCTATATTCCACTGGGTGTTGCTACATCATTCCCGGTAGCTTTCGCTGGGGAGTGGTTTTGGAACAGTCACTGGGGAGCGTTTTGGAACAGTCGCTGGGGAGCGGTTTTGGAACAGTCGCTGGGGAGCGGTTTTGGAACAGTCGCTGGGGAGCGGTTTTGGAACAGTCACTGGGGAGCGGTTTTGGAACAGTCGCTGGGGAGCGGTTTTGGAACAGTCACTGGGGAGCGGTTTTGGAACAGTCGCTGGGGAGCGGTTTTGGAACAGTCGCTGGGGAGCGGTTTTGGAACAGTCGCTGGGGAGTGGTTTTGGAACAGTCGCTGGGGAGTGGTTTTGGAACAGTGACGAAGAAGTTCTGGCTTGAGTACACAATTCCCATCCGAACCTTCTGAAATTCAGGTGAATATGCTTTGAATTAGTCGTCTGGAACTCGGAGAATTTTGAAGGGGGGGGGGGGGGGGGGGGGGGAATTTTCGAACAGAGTTTGGATTTAATTTCCGGGGGTTGGGGAGGGGGGGGGGGGGGGGGGGAGTGAACACGGGCTCTTTCTCAGACACTGGGAAATGATTTCGGCAGTGGAGTGAGAATGGCACGTTACGCCAGCCCCGCCCCCCCCCCCCCCTCTCTCTCTCTCTCTCTCTCTCTCTCTCTCTCCACACACACACACACACACACACACACAAGCTATGAGCTGAACAACGAGCTAGATTCAGGGAAACAAAATCAAGGACAAGTGATTTCATGTTTGTTCCTAAAACCATTGTTATTCTTAAAAAAACACATGATTAATTATATCCTATATAACAGGGAAGGTACAGGTGATATGTTGTCAACTTTCACAGAGCCTATGATCGCGTTTGATTCAAGGCCTATCTTGCGCTGAAGTGAATGAAGATAAGTGATTGCTCGTTCATTTTTCGTTGTCCTGAGTGTTTTGTATCTTGCCTGAAGAAGACCTAAGCGGTCGAAACGCGTCGTGTTTTGTCTTGTGATTCGTTTGTATACGTTTTTTATTGGCGGTACGCAATCACTTACATCTAAAATGTGTTGGAATTTCCCCCTGCAGTCGCCTCACCTTGCAACTAGACTTGAAACCATTCCCCTCCCCACCTCCACTCCGACCCTCAAGTTGTCATTTCCATCAAAATCGAGCCTATAACGTCCCTTGTATTCAAATATGAATCAAATATCATACAGATGAGTAACCAACACACACACACACCACACGCGCGCGCCCGCGCGCGTACGCACGCGCACACACACGAACATACATGTATGTGCGAGCACGCACGCATTCACGCACATACACGTATGTGCGCGCACGCACGCATTCACGCACACACGCACGCACGCACGCACGCACGCACGCACACGCACACACACACGCACGCACGCATACACGCACACGCACACGCACACACGCGG
Organism: Conus betulinus; assembly: GCA_016801955.1. Classification (NCBI taxonomy): domain Eukaryota; kingdom Metazoa; phylum Mollusca; class Gastropoda; order Neogastropoda; family Conidae; genus Conus; species Conus betulinus. The sequence continues at coordinate 22,490 of JADBJO010015445.1, forward strand.
TTTTATGATTTTAATTGGGTATCTCAGCAGAGAGAGTTCATGTAACTGGAAATCTCTTGACTGGATGTTGCTGCAGAGGGATGCTGCTAAATTATCACCACAGCGACCTTAAGATATGTCGTACCAAACAATGCTCAATGCAGTCCATACCGCAGAACATGTCGCATGAAGATTAGAAGACAGGTACACTATGATTCAAACATAAGCCATGATCTGTCTGAAGACAATGTCCACGATATTGTTGTGTCTGCCGCCCCTTTACAGTTCTCATGGCATATCGGAAATTCAGTCTCAGTCTGCACAGTCTGCACAACACACACACACACACACACACACACACACACACACACACACCACCAGAGAGAGAGAGAGAGAGAGAGAGAGAGCGAGAGAGAGAGAGAGAGAGAGAGAGAGAGTTACACAACCGTCGATTCACCTATCTTAATTTCAAACAAAGTCGAACTGATTGCGCAGATATGTTTTTCACGCATCGTCTCACAAAGTAGTAAAAGTAGTTTCAAGCTTCTCGTTTGGCTATGACCGAGCTAGTACTCTCTCTCTCTCTCTCTCTCTCTCTCTCTCTCTCTCTCTCTCTCTCTCTCTCTCTCTCTCTCTCTCTCTCTGGTCCAGATCATGTGTGTACTTTGTTATATTCATGTTTGTTGTCTGATTTTATCTATATTACTGCTAATTGTCGTCCATTATAGTATATTTTTGTATGCTACCCCCCCTCCCCCCCCCCCCCCCCCCCCCCCTCCCTCTCTTAAAACTGCTCTCTTCTCCCCCTTCATTGTTTTTTTCTTTCATTTCTCTTTTCTTTTCATTTGATGAATCATTATCATTCCATGACCGTTTTGTTTGTTTGTTTGTTTGTTTTTTCTGTTTGTTTGTTAGCTTTGATACATTATTTCATTTCACTGCATGCTGTAGTCCCTACTCAGGGCGAGGACTGGGTGTAAAAAAAAAGCGCGTCAATGCTTCTCTCCTCTCTCTCTCTCTCTCTCTCTCTCCTCCCCCCTCTCGTCTCTCTCTCTCTCTCTCTCTCTCTTCTCTCTCTCTCTCTCTCTGTATGATGCAGAGCAGGACTTAGGTAGGTTTGCATTACAATGGGACACGAAAGGTATTGGTGTCCTGGTTTGTCGTTGTCTGTTGATTCCCCCCCCCCCCCACACACACAACACACACACACACACGCTTCCCCACCTCCCTTTCACTGGTGTTCAAACAAGAGAGAAAAAAGCTTACAGTCGGCATGTATGACTGCAAGTGTCACAATGACATCACCTCTAGATTCTATCATCGGATTTTATTTTTTTATTTTAATTGAGAAAGAGTTTAAAACCAACATTTTAATAAGAATATAGGTTTCTGGAATCTGGATTCGACATTAGAAAAGTAGTTTTACTCAGAATCAAAAACTTACTTTGAGAATAGGGTCGCCCTGTCTTCTTCAGCTCACTGTTGCTGTTGTGGCAGCGAGGCCTGGTGGGGCGACTGTTGTGTGGGGTGAACAGTTGTCAGGATCTGACTGTAGATGGGGGGAAGTTCAAAGCCTTGACCTCTGTTCAGGCTGGGGCGTCTGGTCTTGATTTGATGGCTTCTTTAACTTTTCTTTTGTGAGGAAGGGCTCAGTAGATAAGATCTTGTTTGGGGGGGGGCTGAAACTGTGGCCTGTAGCTTGTAGGTGTTTGTGTATGGCAGAAGTAGATCGGTTTTGTTGTTCCTGTAGACGGGTGGTGAGCGGTCTTGCTGTCTCGCCCATGTAAGTATTGGCACAATCTTGACAACTTACCTGGTACACTACACCACACTGCTTGAGGGGGTCCGTTTTGTCTTTGACAGGGGTCAGTTGCTGGCGTAGGAGTTGGTGGGTTTGTAGAACACTTTGCATCCATGTTGTTGGAAGGTCCTGGCTAGACGCTCTGAGACTCCTTTAATGTAAGGGATCCCCATTTTCACACTGTCCATATCTGTAGAAGAAGGGTAGGGAACTCGAGGGTTGTCCCACATCCATGCAGGGTATCCATTAGCGGAAAGGGCAGTCTTGATGCGTTCTTCTTCTTCTGTCAGCTCTTCCTCCTTAGTGTTGACAACAGATCTCTCGTACTGGAGCGGGTGGTTGGAGTGAAAGTTCAGATATTGGTCAGTGTGGGCTGGTTTTCTGTAGACGCTGGTCTCCACCCTGTCGTCATGGGTTCGGGTGATGAGAGTGTCCAGGAACGGGATCTTCCCTTCTGCTTCAGTTTCCGAGGTGAATTGGATACTCAGATCCTGACAACTGTTCACCCCACACAACAGCTGCCCCACCAGGCCTCGCTGCCACAACAGCAACAGTGAGCTGAAGAAGACAGGGCGACCCTGTCGACATATTCTCCAAGTAAGTTTTTTATTCTGAGTCTGACTACTTTTCTGAACATTTTAATGTGTTTGTGGAGAAAATTATGTTGAACTTCTAGCTTTTTTTTTTTTTTTTTTTTTTTTTTTTTTTTTTTTTTGCACAATCTTGCATCCGTCGACCACTTCTCTCTGATTGAAGACAATGCCACTTACGCAAGATTTGCACTAACTTTATTCAATATTGGATTTTTTACACGGAATGAAATGTTAAATCACCTTGTTTGCTATTGTCATTTCGTTTTGTTTGGAATTTCTTTGTTGAAAAAGGAACCACTATAAAACATGGGATGGAAGCAGTTTAATCAAGTACAATTAAAACGTCGCACGGTGTTTTTGTGTGTTTGAAATCCCCGGGCACACGCTGATCATCTGGCTACTGACCGCTGTCTCCTTACTAACCAGGGTGGTATTGCCCGCCTCCCAGCAAGTTTTCGCCTAGACTTGCAAACTTCCATCAACAGTTTAGGATCATTTTTCCTCGGCGGATCGTGCGTGCATCGGGGCATTCCACGAGCAATCAGCCACCTTGTTTGAACGCGATTCTCGGTACCAGCCTGGGGGCAAACCAGCAACGAAGCCAATTATCAGGCGTCGGGTCGTTAGCTATCACTGGGCGATGTCGCCTTGCTGGGCCCAGACGATCTGACTGACGTGCTCACTGCCTCGGGAGGCGATAGGTAAGAATGGGTAGGGGGAGGGGGGGGGGGGGGGGGAGGGGTGGGTGAGGGGGGGGGGGGGGGGGGAGGGGAATATCTGGAGTTCGCAATCCGAGCAGTCAGCTCAGTAACACCGATTTACTCGATGGTCAGCCGTCACCACGTCATCACCAGACTTGCGACTTACTTTCAACTCTCCTGCAGTTTACACTGTCTTGGTTGACCTTTGGGTAAGCTGGCTCATTGTTCTCGTATCTTTAACAGATTTACCGAAATCATTTTGGGACATAATGCTTTTCTGGACAAGTAGTAAGTCTTTCAAGGACGTGATTTTTTTGTTGGTTTTCAAAATTGTCAAGGAGTTGCCCATTTTGACATTCGATGACATACAAAGCCAGATTACTTCAAAATTTGGGTGTACGGCCTTAAAATGCCATGGTATGTCAGTTTTCATTAATGTACATTATTACCATCCTTTGCCAGAAAATAAAATGCAGGCAATATTTTTCAACACACATTGACGCACAGTATGTACGCACATGCTAAATCGTCACATCACAATCCAACCTCAACACAAAACGGCGATCTAGCAGGGCAAGAGCCGCACGGCCTAGTTCACTGCTGCAACAAAGCTTCCAAGGCTACAAGCAGGATGATGAGTGGGAGTTTCGGTTTCCCGATTGTCTATGTTAACCTTCCGGTTCTAACAGGACGAGTGCGTCATTTCTTAGCACAAGATGTTCTGACTGTCATCGTGTGAAGACAGTTAGTTGTCGCTTTATGCTGGCGTCGCCAGCACTGCTGTTTTCAGCGATGTTGACATGCTGTTCTGCACCCGTGGATGTCAGTGTCATTTGTCTGCACCAGAAACTGCAGAAGGCGGCTGGTGCAGGTGCTGTCATTTGGAGAACTGTGAGGAAATTTTGGCCAGGCTTCTTAACATTGGGACCAGGGCTAATTTCTCACAGCCACGGATTGTTTGTGAGTTATGTTTTTTTCCGTTTTTTTTTTTGTTTGTTTGGTTTTTTTTTTTTTTCTCCATCTACACACTCTCAAAATGTGCTTTGAAGTGAATCGTATTCATAGGACCATCCATATTTCTACCGCTGTACACATTGATTTCTCTTTGTATCATCGTCATTTATTGTTCTAAGCTTTAGCATTTATCTTTCTTTCTCTGGGTTGTCATCGTGCTTCGTCCACTTCCATTCCTTGTTGTTAGATTCAAATCTAAACTGACCTTGGACCAAATTCACAGCTTTGCTTCATAGTCATTATCAATTGTCAATGACCTTTCCACATGACCTTCACTAGAACGACTAAAACAGTAGTGCTGTGTGTTTTTACATTACACGAAGCGGGCCAGATGTAGGAGGTTTACGGTCTGTGTATTGAGGAGATGCCGTTCGTTTTCCAGGCCGTCATTTCCTTTCACTGGCTACAGTTTCACTTTAAAAACCCTTCCGTCACCAGTCAACCGTCCATTAATAACCCGTGAGCAGCCAACAGCCCGCCGGAAATGTAGTGTGACCTCCGCGTCTAGACGAGAAACCAGTAGGATGTCACACGATCAACGTCACTTCGGGCCGTCCCATAAGCCAGGGTAATCTGTCATGGCGCCGTCTATAGCGTTATGCGTCAGTTCCCATCTCTCGGCGCATAATGGAACGTCTAAGCCTAATGGTCTGGTGCTTCTTTTGACACCACTTCTTGTCTCAATGGCGGAGTGCATTGCCCGTTTTTTTGGTTAGGAAAGAGAATTCAATGTGAAGAACAGGTGGATGGGAGGATGTCCTGATATGACTTCCAAACTCAGTTGTTGAAATGATGTTCTGTATAAAGGAATTGACCATCAATTTCTTCCAACAGTTTTGGTGTACACTGTCAGATTCATCAACAGGGAATTGGTGATGGAGAAGCACAGATAAATGTTCTGTTGCATCTTTGAAAGATTTTTTTATCGCATTCTAATTAGGCAATAGCTATCTTCCGGACAGGAAGGACCACTAGATCAAAAATATAGGGCTGGTTGTCAGCATTACTGTAAGATCAAACTGCAAAAGGAATTTTGACAACTGTCTGAAAATATAGCGTCAAATACATGCCAGACGCTGACATCAAGCATCCTCACCCAGTTCTGCTGGACAAGCATGCTTGTGGTGTGAACATTCTCCAGTTTGCAGACGGTGCTAAACTTCGCAGATTATAGTGGATCTAAGAATGGGTCAGACAGAAATGGTGGTTACGGATGATTTTTGTCCAGTTTCAATTCCACCTTCTGATGAAAATATAATGTTGCCTGTCGCTTTATTCAGAGTTACAAAATTGAAAAATAACTCGCAAATTGTTTAAAAATAAACTAAAGCACCAACGCGATTACAAAATGATGCTTTTATTTATTGAGGTTTAAATCTATGTATATAGAGTATGCAGAGAATGGCATGAAAAGGTATCAATCAGAAATTATTCTGAAAAAGAACTGGCACAGTCGATCTTTCCACCGCATTGTTAAATAGGTATTTTCTTGATGTGTGTGTGTGTGTGTGTGCGTGTGTGTGTGTGTGTGTGTGTGTGTGTGTGTGTGTGTGTGTGTGCGTGCGTGCGTGCGTGTGTGTGTGTGTGTGTGTGTTGTGTTGTGTTGTGTTGAGATAATCATTATATGTGTATTGATTATGCCTGCCCTGTGTTGTGTGTTTATTTGTTTTTTTTTTTAAATCACAAAAAAAAAAACGTTAAAACATGTTAATACCTAAATGAGTCTACAATCAAAACAAAATACTCTGTCAAGCTTGCGTCTGCGTGACTGAGCAAAGATAAAGATATGAATAAAATCACATATGAATTGTCGTTTTGTTATCTTAAAGTGCTTGAAAAACAATACTGAGGTGGATATTTATTCTACTGACTGCTTTAAAGTTGATTAAATATATATACAGAACATTCTGTAAGAAGAAAGAACAAAACAAGGGAAATAAACAAAACTGATTATTTTCAAACAGATAGCGTGTCTTTAAGCAAATATGGATAGATAATACGATTCTAGGTTCATGTAATAGATACTGCTGTCAATAGCTGGAAGCCATATCAATACCTTGAATAGCAGGAAACCCCATCTGTTTGTAACGAGATGGGCAGATGAACATACGTCGCCCAGACAAATATAAGCACTGATATCCCTCATTGTAAAAATATGGGTCCTGCAGGACAAATGTAGTCATTTATGGGTGTCACAATGCAACTATTGTGTACAATCGAAGCCGCGTATAACGAAGTCGGAAGTAACGAATGCCGGATATAATGAAACAAAAAGGTTGGTCCCGGCAAAAATCCTTCATTACGTGGCTAAAAATACGTCGGATGTAATGAAGTCGGATGTAACGAAATGCCGCTTATAACGAATTGGTTCTGGGGTCCCCAGCAAGCGATCGCGCCGGCTATAACAAAGCAGCCGCCTATAGCGACGCATGTGTTCGGCCCCGTGAAGGGTTCAAGCCGGATATAACGAAGTGTATGCTTTTTGTGTTCGGGAACAATTTATTGGAATTGGATGGTTAATTCGCTGCGATGCATATGCTTCATATGGTCGTTTGCTATTCTAGGGAGATGGAGGAGTGTCCGCATAGTACATGCAATCTGGAGGTTTCTATGCGTTGCTATAAATAGAAAGTCACACGTTTACACATGTGTTCGACTAGCTGCTTAACCTAATCTTGTTTCATTTACTTACACAACTTCGCATAGGTAGATTGAAAATACACACTATTGTTAACTGTACGTTTCTTAAGTGGTAAACGTCACCTTTGTAATTCGACAGCAGTAAAATCGTATTCCAACGTCCTGTAATGCGGGTGCCAGTGATTGTCGAAGCAGAGTACTCGATTCACGTGGGGTCAAGTTCAGCGACTGTAGACGGAGGAGAGATGTTAGAGTGACGAGGGTGGGGTGAAGGGGAAGGAGGATGTCGGGGTGTCAGGCTTTGATTTAATAGGCTATTTCATCATGGCTTCTGCACGTCGCAAAGGTCTGTTGCCAAAGCGAAAAACTGAAATGATTCAGAAAAGTAAAAGAAATCAGCAAAACAGAAGAAGATAAAAGCGGAAGAACATAAAACTGCCCCGTCGACTCTGGCAACCATTCTGGCTTCCAAAGAGAAGTGTGTGAAAGTCAGTATTTTGGAGGTGAGGACACCACAGCACACTCGGAACTCATTTTAAGGTACCTTTCGAGGAGAATCAAACGAGAAGTTTGACAGAACTGCTGCACGTAAGTGTACTTGGGTGCCTTTGTGTAATCATGTGGATTGCTGTGTTACGAGGATGAAAAACAGAATCATTATCCTTTGAGATTTTTCTCTTCAGTGTTCATGGTTGAACTGTTTTTGTTTGTGTTTTCGTCCAGCTGTGGCAACAATCATCCACAAATGGTGTTTCACAGAATGTGAGATATTGAGGGATTTTT
>JADBJO010015445.1:42500-43750 GCA_016801955.1 Conus betulinus
CCAGCCCGAGAGATACAGGCACCTGCAGTTTTGGTCAGGAAATTTGAGCACACTCTCAGAAACGCATCCATTAAGTGGATGAAACTCGACTGTGTGGTCCCAGTCTTCCCAACTGAGTCCGCGGCAAACTCAACTCTTGGTAGAGCCGGTCGGCGGCAGAAAACCCACATGACTCTGATGGGATTCGAACCCACGACCTCCAGCCGGGAGTCCGTGCTACAGCTTGCCAAAACTGTGAATAAAGAAAGAAGAAACAGATTACTTTTTGAAAACAAGATACATAGATGTTATTATGTTGAAGGGAATGGGGATATCTTTTTGCTGGATCCTATCACACTGTGGCATATCTGGTAATGAAACAGCAGATAAATTAGCTAGAGATGGTGCGTTTAAGAAAAACAGCTGAGAGCAATTTAAACTTGATGTTCAAGAAATTAATTCGTTATTGGAAAAATACGTGAACAGTGAACAGCTTCCAGAGAAATCTAATCATGTCCACAATATTTATCATCTTTAATATACAACTTCGACTGAATTCATGGAAAACCAAATTTTTCAAAAAATATTGCATGCGATTGTTCAAACCTTCTGTCAATGGACCATATTCTTTTTCATTGTTCAACATTAACCTTTATCATATAAAGAATCGAACGTGGATGTGACCGTGGTGCATTCTATCAAACAATAACTAATAGCATAGTGCATTGTGTACATGGAAAAATCTCTCGCTCTCTCTCTCTCTCCTCTCTCTCCTCTCTCTCTCTCTTCTCTCTTTCTCACACCCAACACACACACACACACACACACCACAAGTACAGTCGCACGAAGCGTGCCACCTTACTCAGAACACAGACTCGCCTGGTCTTTCTAAATAAAGAAACTCGTTTCCGTGGTAACCATTATTGACGCACAAACCAAGATGGAAAAAGAGACTGCTTAATGAGAGTGCAAACAAGCAGACCCAGATGTACTTCCATTATTTTGTTTTTATTTGTGCCAATCACATGTCCACTGGCTAGGGATTCCACAGTCTGCTCCTTCCACGGGCGCGCATTAAATCACATGACAATCACTGGACTGGCAACGCACGTCTCGTGACTCCTACAGTTTCCATGACGACACACCCCGACACAGAAATGTTTCGTCGCATCTTCTTGCTTCCTTCTCTTCTTTCATCTTCTCTTCCTCTTCTTCTTCTTCCTCGTTCCTGTCTTTTGCTGCTTCTTCTTCCTCTTCTTCTTCTTCTCTTT
>JADBJO010015446.1:0-2500 GCA_016801955.1 Conus betulinus
CAAATGTATAATGAGTATGTTCAGTGATGTGAAAGCAAGAGTTATATATGGGGGATATATATCAGATTCATTTGATGTACCAGTGGTGTGAAACAAGGGGATGTGTGTAGCCCTATCTTTTTTTTTCTTTGTTTATCAATGAATTAACCTCAGAAGTTGTCTCTAATGGTAGACATGGCGCGACATTTACCGCAGACGTTTTACAAGTATTCATTTTATTATTGGCAGATGATGCTGTTTTGTTATCGGAAACTGTTGTTGGTCTTTAAACTCAGTTGAAAGGTCTTTCTAGAGCTGCTAGTTCACTTCAGTGTGTGTGTGTGTGTGTGTGTGTGTGTGTGTGTGTGTGTGTGTGTGTGTGTGTGTGTGTGAAAGGGGGGGGGGGGAAGAGCGAGTAAAAGAGTGTATGTACAGTGTGTGTGTGTGTGTGTGTGTGTGTGTGTGTGTGTGTGTGTGTGTGTGTGCGTGCGTGTGTGTGCGCGTGTGTGTGTGTGAGGAGAAAGAGAAAAAGAGAGGGAGAGAGAAAGCACATGTGCAATATGGAAGAGAGAGAGAGAGAGAGAGAGAGAGGAGAGAGAGAGAGAGAGAGAGAGAGAGAGAGCGCCTATGTGCAAAGGGGAAGATAGAGATACTGCGTTTGTATACACACACACACACACACACACACACACACACACACACATATACATATATATATATATATATATATATATATATATATATATATATATATATATATGTATATGTGTGTGTGTGTGTGTGTGTGTGTGTGTTTGGTTAGTTTTTTGAAAACTCAACAAACATACTATGGTATTGCACACCAGCCTTTTTCTGGGATAGCATTCTACATACATACATATATATATATATATATATATATATATATATATATATATATATATATATATATAAAAGAAAACCACTAAAATGCCTAATAAAATTCTTAAAGTGCTCAACCCCTTGGGGAGCAACATCTGTTAAAAATAGGATGGTTAAAGGAAGTTTTAAAATCGACAGGTCTGTTTCGAGCGCTGGCTCTCCTCAAGATGGTTTTGGGTCGTCTACTGCCGGTGTTATATGGCCCAATGTCACTGTTTCCACGCGCGGATTGGCTGCACGTGTTGTTCGGTTTTCGGGGGTTGTTTACAGTTCAGGGTGCGTTTGCTGACAACGATTTCCATTTGTGCCTGCAGTTGTTTACTATTTCTACTTTAGTATTTAGAGTTGCTAAGTGTGGTTTGCATAGTATTAACCATTTTTCTGTTCAACATAGGTTGCATCTTTTTGAAATATTATTGTATGGTGATGCCCTTTTTATGATTTTCCAGGATATGTTATATAGTTTATTTTTTTGTCTTTAAGTCTCCAAATATATTTGCTCAGTTCTGTTTGGTTTTTGTATTTTTCTTTGTTGAATGACTGTTTATGGTTTGCGTACCTGGTCTTGAAGTGATTTTCAGTGATCCCTATGTATGTTTCTTTTTCATTTTATGATGTCACAGTGGCTTGATACTACTACTATTGCTGCTGCTGTTGTTATTACTATTATTGCTGCTGCTACTGTTACTGCTACTATTGCCACTGCTGCTGTTACTATTACTACTACTGCTGCTGCTGCTATTGTTACTACTACTACTATTGCCGCCGCTGCTGCTGTTACTACTACTACTACTACTACTACTACTACTACTACTCTTGCTGCTGCTGCTACTGTTACTACTACTATTGCTACTGCTGCTGTTACTACTACTACTACTACTACTACTACTACTACTACTTACTATTGCTGCTGCTGCTACTGTTACTACTACTATTGCTGCTGCTACTGTTACTACTATTATTGCTGTTGCTACTGTTACTACTACTATTGCTGCTGCTGCTACTGTTACTACTATGCTGCTGCTACTGTTACTACTACTATTGCTGCAGTTGCTGTTGCTGCTACAATTACCACTACTGAAGGAATAATCAGTATGACAATTGTGGTTACCCTACTGGAAAAAACAACAAGAACACCACTAAATGCAATATGCACATTTACCAACGTATACTCTTTTGCTTTAAGTATAGTAAAACAACTTTCTCAGGCTTGCATATATTCACCAGTGTGCTGCTTTGAGAAAACTGCTTTTTTTCCCATATAACTTCATGCAGAAAAGTGCATTGAGGTAAATGTGGATATTGCTACTACTACTTCTGCTGCTACTGCTGCTGCTGTTGTTATTACCTCTCTTCCCATTCCTCTTCTTCCCCTCCTCGCTACTACTACTACTACTACTACTACTACTACTACGACAACCACTACAGTTAATTGACTGACCTAAAGATCCAGGACCAAAACACACGGCAGATGGACACTCTGGTCAGCACTGAAGGCAAGGAGCACTCACGACTTGCTGTTGTCACAGAAGGTCGATGCAGAAAACGCGCATGAGCCGATCAAGGAACGGAAGTGTTGTCACGGCAGAGCTTTTGTCAGAACAGCCGCACGTGCAGCAAG
>JADBJO010015446.1:5000-7500 GCA_016801955.1 Conus betulinus
ATCATTGGTGAGTTTTTAAAGCATGGCTGTAAATCAGACGCAGTTCTGAATTTCTTGGTTTCTTCTCTAACACTCTTTTTGATAAAGGAATTTATCCAGAAAAAGTGAACTGAATCAATCGTTCTTACTTTGCACAAGAGAGGGGATGTAAACAATCCTGACAATTATCAGGGTATTTCCATCTGCAACGCAGCCAGTGAAATCTACAGTATGGTGGTTAATCACAGATTACAGGAATGGGTAACAGGAAATAATTTAACAAGGGAGTATCAAGCCGGACTTAAGTGACAGTACTCTACAATCGACCATATGTTTACTCTGATGGCATTTATACACAAACACATTTTCTTTGAATCGTAAAGTATATGTTGCTTTCATGGATTTTGAAAAAAAAAACACTTGATATCTTGAACAGAAGTATTTTATGGCCTATTCTTTTAAAGAATGGTATACATGGGAAGATATTTAAATGCATGATGAGTATGTATAGCGATGTGGAAGCTAGAGTTAGATGTGGGGGATATATATCAGATTTCATTTGATGTACCAGTGGTGTGAAACAAGGGGATGTGTGTAGCCCTATCCTTTTTTCTTTGTTTATTAACCTTAGAACGTTGTCGCCACTGGTAGACATGGCGCGACATTTACTGCATACGTTTTACAAGTATTCATTGTTTTGTTATCGGAAACTGTTACTGGTCTTCAAACTAAATTGAAAGGTTTTTCTCGAGCTGCTAGTTCACTTCAATGAAAGGTAAACGTGGCAAAAAGCAGCATTATTTTGTTCAGAAAAGGTGGATATTTAGGAGTTAGAGAGTAATACTGATTACTATGCCTGTCGTCAATGTATATGAGTATCTGGGCATTTATTTCGGTACGCGTTTGAGGTTTTCTATGGCATGTGAAAATCTTGCTAGCAGGGGAAAAGCATGCTGTTTTATGTATAATGCAACATCTAACTAGATTAGAACATCAGTCTTTTCAGCTGTTTTGTAAACTGTTCGATTCTCAAGTGCAGCCCATTGGACAATATGGTGCTGAAGTGTGGGGGCTTGATAATGCGGCGTTACACTTTGAAACAGTTTATTGTTTGGCATGAAGAAATTCCTTGGGGAATCATTACAAACACCTAATAGATACCCAATTTCTTTAAATTCTACGATTAGATGTATTCATTACTGGTTAAAACTTACCGAAATTCAAGAGTCAATGCTGCCTTTAAAAAAAAGCATATAAAATGTTATATGATTAGACGAAAGGGGTAGAGTAAACTGGGTAACAAAGGTAAAATGTAAACTCTATGAACTTGAGTTTGGGTATGTGTGGCTCGGTCAGGGTGTTGGGGACATGACTAGTTTTCTACTACTGCTGTGTACAAGATTGATTGGTTGCAACTGTGGAATTCTATGCAGGATAGTACCAGATCTGATTTGTATATGTAAATTAATTTGCTCCACTGTGTTCCAGCCTATGAAAAGACATTTAAAGTATATCATGACCAGATTTTGATTTGGGATATCTGATTTACCTCTGCACCACTATCATTACAAACAGCATAATGAATGACATCTTATTTGTTCATTATGTAAAGATGCACGAGAGGATGAGGTTCATTTTGTGTTTTGTTGTCCCATTTTGAAAAAAATCTTAGAGACCAGCTAATCCCTACTAAGTATCTAAACAATTCCACATTGCATTCTCGATTGCATCAGTCCAACCGTGCCACAACAAAACGACATTGCAAAGTAAAATTAACCAGTTAGAACAAAGTCTGCGGGAAAATACTCAAGATTCATTAGTCAATCGTTGTTGCTGAACGGAGTGCGACATTTCATGTGTTTTCATGTCAAGTGACAACCTTCCACCACAGCTGACTTCGGTCTCCCTCACTTGGTCAACACTGTGTCCTGGCACGTGTCCTGACTGGTGCCCTTGGAGATCATGTCAGCACTGGAAGAAGAACCGTCACAAGCCTTCCCTTTGGCACAGCACTTGGAGCACCTGCCCCTTCTTTGGCACAGCACTTGGAGCACCTGCCTCTTCCTTTGGCACAACACTTGGATCACCTGCCCCTTCCTTTTGCACAGCACTTGGAGCACCTGTCCCATCCTTTGGCACAGCACTTGGATCACCTGCCCCTTGCTTTGGCACAGCACTTTAAGCACCTGCCCCTTGCTTTGGCACAGTACTTCGAGCACCTGCCCATGCTTTGGCACAGTACTTCGAGCACCTGCCAGGCAGCGAACAACTCGCCAAGCTTGTTAAGCGACTTGATGGAACATCAGCAGCTACACGACAGCAATACAATGTGTGTGTGTGTGTGTGTGTGTGTGTGTGTGTGTGTGTGTGTGTGTGTGTGTGTGTCTGTGCGTGTGTGTGTATGCGCGCGCGCACACACACACACACACACACACAGACAGAGACACACACACACACACAGAGAGAGAGAGAGAGAGAGAGAGAGAGAGAGAGAGATTCAGATTCAGATGTTTAATTCATG
>JADBJO010015446.1:15000-35000 GCA_016801955.1 Conus betulinus
TCTGCTCAACTGCTGAAGTCTAGATGTTGAGTGTTGGCACATGCTGTAGAATCTTGGGAGTTCTGGTGAGTGAGACTTTCGGCCATGATTGAATTCAGGGGTCCCCAGTTCAAAATCCCACTGCATAGTAACTTCCCTTTGGATGGGAGCTCTTTTCTGCGAAATGTGAAGGAAAACTTTTTTTAAGTGCGTGTTTGTCTGGCATTTCCAAGACAGGTTGTTGCATCTCACCCACCCCCCCCCCCCTCACCCCTGATCGCATTTCATCACCCACCCTTCTCCATTATACTTCCTCAAGTGGATAACTTGGAGTGGTGACTATTCACATTAAACCGAGTACAGCAATACTCGTTTCTCATCATACTAACTAAACTCTTAACGATGAATGCACATTCATTCCGCGCATAGATAACCATCTGTAATACCATTCTCACAGTGTGGACAAAAGGGAAAGAGCTGTGGCAGGGGTGGTGAAAGGACAACTCTCTCTGTTGCTTGAGAACTACACTTGCCTACTATGTCTGAACTCACCCTCATTTCTGACAGTTATTTAAAGAAATTAGTAGTGTACCTTTCATTTTACGTCTTTTCATGAAATAATGTAATATTAGACGAGAGACAGACAGACGGACAGACAGACACAGAAACACGAGCGAGATCGAGAGACAGAGAGACAGGCAGAGAGAGAGAGAGAGAGAGAGAGAGAGAGAGAGAGAGAGAGAGAGAGAGAGAGAGATTGTGTGCTTACACGCGTGTGAGCGTTCGTGCATGCGTGTGTGTGTGTTTGCAGGAGTGGGTGTTATAATAAGAAAGGACATGGCAACAGAGTTGAAGGACTTTTGTACAAAATGAAATGTACCACTTTGTTAAAACAGCAGTGTCATGCAATGCCGGACATACACTACCCATAATCTGATCATTGTCTTTCCTGCAGTTTTGGGGTGGACAGGATTCGTTCACTGAGAAGCAAGTTAGTTTCAACACAGACTATGTTCTGTAAAGATTTCCGTCTGATCCCTCCACTTTGAACAAAAGTTGATATACACTAGATGGAACGATAAATTGGACATTTTACACACAGGAAAGGACAATATCTTCGATCAGTAACAATGCTTACACCCATTAAGTGATTTCATGTTTACATTGTGAGACACGTAGGAGGACCTAGGTTGAAGAGGAGTAAGGGAGGACATTTTATCGCGCTTGTGTGTTGTTACTACCTTTCTAACTCCTCCTCTTTGTCCTCTTCGTCCTCCTCCTTTTGCTTTTGCTACTACTACTATTAGTACCATTACTGCTAACTTTTCAGGGAAAACGCAGCGATGTTTACATGTGGGAGGAATAAAGTCATGGGTTAAGAGAGAGAGAGACAGAGAGAGAGAGAGAGACAGAGAGAGAGAGAGAGAGGGGGCAGACAGACAGACTGACTGACAGACTGACAGAATACGAATATTGAATAAAGGTAAAATACATAAACTGAAAGCTTTTTTAAAGTACACTCTCAAAAAAAAAAAAACACACGTACTATACAAAAGGGAGAACAACACAACAACGTCATCACCATCATCATGATCACAGTTATCAATACCATCATAACCATCGTCGTCATTATCATCATCATCGTCATCCTTGTCACCAAAATAATCATAAACGTAGTAAATGAGAAAAAATAATAAACAAGCAGACTAATATCAACCACTTGTCGAACTTTAACTGACTTAACGTTAACTGACACAAACAAATCAAAAAGGCTAACAGAGACATGTGAATGAACCAACCAAAACACGACAGAAAACAGCTTCTATCCCAGCTCATTTTTCTTTCCGTGTAGGCAACATAGAGAAATGAACAGGTCAACAACGAGCCAAAGGGATCAACTGTGCTCGATCGAAATACTGGCCATGTACCAAATCAGCTCAGTAGAGCGCTGTGAACTAGATGGCATAAGGAACAGAGCGCTAATCTGCACTAGTACGTTTACATAGGCTATAATTACTATGTTATGGCGAAGAAAAGAGGCACCTACATTATGAATCAGTTGCATTAATCAAGTGTAACTACATGAACGGAAAAGATGAAGGGGTGGGAAAAGGTGGGGGGGGGTAGGAACAGGAGGAAAGAAAACTGTGAGAAATAACTGTTTAGAGATCCCTCCTACGATACTAACGGTACTATCACCAAACCACCACCACTGCTTTTACTGCTTCCACTGTTAGAACACTACTACTACTACAACACTACTGCCACTACTACTGCTGCTGCTACTACTACTGCTGCTGCTGCTATTGCTTCTACTACTAATGCTGCTGCTGCTACTGTTACTACTATGCTGCTGCTGCTGCCACTGCAACTGCTACTACTGCTGCTGCTCCTGTTACTACTACTATTGCTGCTGCTGCTACTGTTACTACTACTATTGCCACTGCTGCTGTTACTACTACTGCTGCTGCTGCTGCTGCTATTGTTACTACTACTATTGCTGCTGTTACTACTACTCCTACCACACTACTACTACTACTACTATTGCTGCAGCTGCTGCTGCTGCTGCTACAACTACTACTACTGAAAGAATAATCAATATGACAATTGTGGTTACCCTACTGGAAAAAACAAGAAGAACACCACTACAGGCAATATCCACATTTACTAACGTGTATTCTTTTGCTTGAAGTACAGTACAAAAACAACTTTCTCAGGCTTGCATATATTCACCAGTATGCTGCTTTGAGAACATTGCTTTTTTTCCATATAACTTCACGCAGAAGAATGCATGGAGGTAAATGTGGATATTGTCCTACTACAACTTCTGCTGCTACTGCTGCTGCTGCTGTTGTTATTATCACTCTTCCCATTCCTCTTCTACCCCTCCTCACTACTACTACTACTACTACTACTACTACTACAACAAACCCCTACAGTTAATTGACTGACCTAAAGATCCAGGACCAAACACACACGGCAGATGGACTCTCTGGTCAGTACTGAAGGCAGGGAGCACTCACGATTTGCTGTTGTCACAGAAGGTCGATGCAGAAAACGCGCATGAGCCGATCAAGGGACGGAAGTGTTGTCATGGCAGAGCTTTTGTCAGAACAGCTGCACGTGCAGTGAGTGGCGGAAAGAACCACTGTCACGTCAGGGAAAACTTCTCTCATACAAACGTGTGCACTCCCCAGTTGTGTGTGCAGATGAATGAACGTGTTTGTGTGTGTTTTGGGGGGAGGGTAAATTGCATGCGCGCTCACGAGCGCGCGCGCGCGCGCGCGCGCGCGCGTATATATATATATATATATATAATGTATGTATATATATATATATGTGGTGTGTGTGTGTGTGTGTGTTTGTGTGTGTGTGTGTGTGTGTGTCTGTGTGTGTGTATCTGTGTGAGCCTGCATGTGTGTGTGTGAGTGTCTGTGTGTGTGTGTGAGTCTGAGTGTGTGTGTGTGTGTGCGTGTGTGTGTGTGTGTGTGTGTGTGTGTGTGTGTGTGTGTGTGTGTGTGTGTGTGTGTGTGTGTGTGTGTGCACCATTGAAGTGGAAACAGAGTAAGGGGATTTTACTCGCCCATCTGGCTGTCACTTTCAATCATGTCAAAAGATAAACATACTTTTTTGAGAGTCAACTTTGATTTTAAATTATTCACTTATCTTGTGATACTTTTAGTGTATGTTTGTACCAGTGGCAAATAGAAAAGGTAGAATGTAAAAACAAAACTATGTCATTAGTTATGCATATGTGTACTTGAATATATCCCACTGGGAATTAAAAATATGTGTGTAAATGTAATGTGATCAGCGTATCTTGAATGGACTGATCTCACATGTTGTCATTTGTGTATCAGGGTAACAAACGGGTAAGCTTAGGTCAAAAGCAGTGGGTGGAACGGGGGATGGTGGTTTGGGGGATGGATGCGCGTGAAAGGTTCAGGGATAGAATGCAGATGCTGATGCGATAACCCCGTACTTTTTAAATCATACATATATACTAAATCCTCCTGCCCCTACCCTTCTTTCTCCCTCAATCCTTCCGCCCCCCACCCCACTCTCTCTCTCTCTCTCCTCTCTCTCTCTCTCTCTCTCTCTCTCTTGGTCTCTCTCTCAGTCTCTCTGTGTCTCTGTCTCTGTCTCTGTCTCTCTCTCTCTCTCTCTCTCTCTCTCTCTCTCTCTCTCTCTCTCTCTCTCTCTCTCTCTCTCTCCTTACGAATGGAAAGAGTGTGTATGTGTATGATAGTTTTGGACCCCTCCACTCAACATTACTAATTCATGTCTAAACACTCTGTGTGTGTGTGTGTGTGTGTGTGTGTGTGTGTGTGTGTGTGTGTGTGTGTGTGTGTGTGTGTGTGCATGCGCGCGTGTGTGTGTATGTGTGCGTGTGTGTGTGTGTGTCTGTGTAGTAGTAGTAGTAGTAGTAGTAGTAGTAGTTTGTAGTAGTAGTAGTAGTACGTTTTAATTTTTCATGTCTCTTCACCCTCAAGTGACATTAGACAAAAAAAAATTGCATGTGAGAGATTCTTTAAAGTGTTGAGAGTTTTTGAGTAAATGTACATCAATGCCATACTTAAGATTTGGATTCTGCAAACACAAATGATCTCAACATTACCAACAACTATCAAAGAAAAATACCAACAGAACTAGAACAAAGTTTCTGAAAACAACTTAAGAAGATCAACGTCATTAACTATTTTCTGTAGTGTTATCGGATTTCGATGGTTGAGCGCAGTGCCTCCATTTTTGAGCATTTGAGCTTTGATGGCAGGACAATGCAGAAGCAGATGATTCGTAGAAATTTGACTCCCACAAACACAAAACATATCCTTACAAAATTTTGTTTGAGAGCATTTAGACGAATCTTAAACATCAAAGACGTAATTGATCTGGATTTGATTTGACTTCAACTCTCAATTATTATATCCGAATGCAGTGTATCACAAGCTTTTACACAATTATGTGAATATTGTATATCTGAGATCTTCAACTTGTCAACAAAATTATCCTTTGCTAACTTGTCAAAGTATTTGTAATATTCATGTAGATCTAGCTTAACATTAAGTTTAATTGTCCCTGCAGCATTGCGTGCTGCACTCTTGGCTGCTTGATCTACCTGTTCATTAGAGAGAATTCCACAGTGAGATGGAATCCAATAAAAAGTAACACTGATATCTTTGCTTGCTAAGTGATGTATTAGTGCTTGATTTCGTTCGTGTGTCATTTTCAACCCGTGTCTTGGTATTTTGACCTTTGATAGCATATAATACAGATTTTGAATCCACAAAAAAATAAGTGTGTGTGTGTGTGTGTGTGTGTGTGTGTGTGTGTGTGTGTGTGGTGTGTGTGTCAGATTTCATTTGATGTACCGGTGGTGTGAAACAAGGGGATGTGTGTAGCCCTATCCTTTTTTCTTTGTTTATCAATAAATTAACTTTAGACGCTGTCCCCAATGGGTAGACGTGGCGCGACATTTACTGCATACTTTTTACAAGTATTCATTTTTCTTATTGGCAGATAATGTTGTTCTGTTATTGGAAACTGTTATTGGTCTTCAAACTAAGTTTAAAGGTCTTTCTCGAGCTGCTAGTTCACTTCAGTGAAAGGTAAACATGGCAAAAAGCAGCATTATTGTGTTTAGAAAACGTGGGTATTTAGGAGTTAGAGAGCAATAGAGATTACTATGCCTGTCGTCAATGCATATAAGTATCTGGGCATTTATTTCTGTACGCGATTGAGGTTTTCTATGGCATGTGAAAATCTTGCTAGCAGGGAAAAGCATGCTGTTTTATGTATAATGCAAGCTCTATCTAGATTAGAACATCAGTCTTTTCAGAAGTTTTCGTAAACTGTTCGATTCTCAAGTGCAGCCCATTGGACAGTATGGTGCTGAAGTGTGGGGGCTTGATAATGGCGGCGTTACACTTTGAAACAGTTATTTGTTTGCCATGAAGAAATTCTTGGGGAATCATTTGGTATATGGCATGACAAAGAGATACCCAAATTTCTTTAAACTCTATGATTAGATGCATTCAACAGTCAAGGCTGCCTAAAAAAAAACTTATAAATGTTATATGATTTAGATCAAAGTGGTAGAGTAAAGTGGGTAACAAAGGACAATGTTAAACTATATGAACTTGGGTTTGGGTATGTGTGGCTCGGTCGGGGTGTTGGGACATGACTAGTGTTTTTTACGTATGCTGCGTACAAAATTGATCGGTTGCAACTGTGGAATTCTAGTGTTCAGGATAGTACTAGATCTGATTTGTATAGGTATATTAATTTGCTCCACCTGTGTTCCAGCCTATATGTTGATGAGAATGGGCAGACATTTAAAGTATAGGTGTCATGACCAAAATTCGATTTGGGATATCTGATTTATCTCTGCACCACTATCGTTACAAACACGCATAATGAATGATATCTTATTTGTCCATTATGTAAAGATGCAAACGAGAGATGAGGTTCATTTTGTGTTTTGTTGTCCCATTTTGAAAAAAAAATCTTAGAGACCAGCTAATCATAGCCTACTAAGTATCTAAACATATCCACATTGCATTCTCGATGCATCAGTCCCAATCGTGCACAAGAAAACACCTTGCAGAGTAAAATTAAAATATAACCAGTTATGAACAAAGTCTGCGGAAAATGCTCAAGATTCATTAGTCAATCGTTGTTGCGAGACGGAGTGCGACATTTCATGTGTTTTTTCATGTCAAGTGACAACCTTCCACCACAGTCTGACTTCGGTCTCCCTCACTTGTTCAACAACTGTGTCCTGGCACGGGTCCTGACTGGTGCCCTTGGAGATCATGTCAGCACTGGAGGAAGAACCGTCACAAGCCTTCCTTTGGCACAGCACTTGGAGCACCTGCTCCTTCCTTGGCACAACACTTGGAGCACCCTGCCCCTTCCTTTGGCACAGCAGCTTGGAGCACCTGCCCCTTGCTTTGGACACAACACCTTGGAGCACCTGCCCCTTCCTTTGGCACAGCACTTGGGAGCACCCTGCCAGGCACCGGCAGGCGAACAACTCGCCAACGCTTGTTAAACGACTCATGGAACATCAACAGCTACACCACAACAATACATTGTGTGTGTGTGTGTGTGTGGTCGTGTGTGTTTGTGTGTGTGTGTGTGTGCTGCGTGCGTGCGTGGCGTGCGTGTGGGTGTGTGTGTGTGTGTGTGTGTGTGTGTGTGTGTGTGTGTGTGGTGTGTCTTTCTCTCACCAGAGAGAGAGAGAGGAGAAAGAGAGGGGGGGGGGGGGGAGGCAAAGGGAGAGCGAAATACCATCCGTCTTTGTAAGGTTTTTTTTATTGCGAAAATTGAGCAATTGAATTTAATATGCATAATCTTTGCTATCCGACCACGCTCGTCTTGAATCAGTTCCAGTTCTTTAAAAAAAAAAAATGGGCAGAGTAGAGATAAGAGAGGGACAGAGCGACAGAAAGAGAGAGAGAGAGAGAGACAGTACAGAGAGAGAGAGAGAGAGAGAGACGCAGAGGAGGAAAAGGCGGGAGACGGATATGAAAATTGAGACAGTCCAGAAACAGCGACAGACAAAAACAGACAGAGATAGAGATAGAGGACAGACAAACAGAACAAACAGCAATCGTGTTTATGTACTGAAAGAAAACTATCTTTTATTGAGGAAAAAACTCTTAGAGGCTTCTTTACGTCTCCTGTCCTAAAACCAAAGCAATGGGGCGTGATTAAGTATTCATGAACAAAGATATTTTTAATATATTAATGTCAGATAAAAAGTATAAACCGATATGAACACACAATAAACACCACAGTAGTTTCAGTGCATGGAGGAGGGGAGGGGGGAGGGGGGGCGAACATGAACAGCTGGTGGAAACGAAACGAGATACTTTTAGTTCTCTAAAAGAGGGATGGGAAGAGAAGGAGGAGGTAGGTGGGGTTGAGAAGCGAGATGGTGGTGGGTGGGGGAGGGCCATGTTTAAACAGGGGGGAGGACAGAGAATCCGTCAAATTGAAGACAATGAAATTCACATAATGATAAGCCCACTGTCAGGGCGAATACGAATTCCAAGAACACACACATAACGCACGCACACACACACACACACACACACACACCCACACACACCACACACACACACACCACACACACAAACACACACACACACACACACACACAACACACACAACACACACACACACACACACACACACACGCACGCACACACACACACGCACGCGCACACTAAAAACCACACGAACGCACCGCACGCACAAAACACTGGATGAGAAAAAAAATGATGATGGGAGGAAGAGGTATCGGAGACAAGAGGGGGGGGGGGGGGGGGGGGGTCGGAGGAGGGGTTGGCAATAGAGAAATCAGTCGAATGTGGCTAAGCATAAATATTGAAAGGTCAAGAATATAACACAGATACAAGCCATGCATGTGAAACAGAATGATTGGCTTGGGGGCCGATATAGGAGGGAAGAAATGAGAGAGAGAGAGAGAGAGAGAGAGAGAGAGAGAGAGAGAGAGAGATAGAGAGAGAGAGATTTTTGTTCACTTGTGAACAGGAAGCAAAAATGTTAAAGTATCCCCCATAAAAAAATGAATGAGCGTGATTTGAATCCATTTGATATGAAATACTCTCTTACAATGAAAACATTATTCACAGTTCAATCAAGTAGCTGTTATGAAATCTCTGGAACTCTCTGATCATAGTCATCTTAGTAATTCGTTTCCTGACCAATCCAACTTCTTATCGAAAAAAAATCTTACATTAATGTTGTAAGATTTTCTTGAGTGGAAAACAAGATAAAAAAAATCAACAGAAAACTGTATTCAGAACAGTGAAAGAATGGTCATTTAAATGTTTGAGACATCAAAAAGTAGCACATATATACATCTGTCCACAAACTTTCATGGGTACAAACATTTTGAAATAACAGTCGTAGATGGAAACATTCCGTAAAATGCCGTATCAGTTTCTGGAAGATCTGGAACATCATGGAACCGCATATGTTTTAAAAGCCCGAAACCTTAAGGCCACTTTTTCGACTCGTACATTTCGATCTGTTTCTGCAATGTACTTAAAAATATCCAGCTGACAAATCTTTTGACCGTTTTTGTAATTAAAAAAAATTTTAAAAACAGATGAATAAAACAAATACTCCAAAGTAAAGAAAAAGGGAAAATATCACATCCCAACATTTTCTTCGCGCGGAAACACACATTTCATGAAATATGAACCTTACAGATGGTGCAGAGGGATGTGGCTGATACTACTTTTGTCACTGGGTGGGATTTCTTCCATGAAACAGTATTTCAAACAGACTGAAAAACAGCCTTCAAGGATAAGATGGACACCTCTCGGGGGCTCTCTCAACACGATGAAAAAGTATAAAACAGCGTACAAAAAAGCAGCTAAAACATATCAAATGGTCATGGTGTGGATAATCACAGGCACGTTTTCGTTCCAAATGGACAGACAAACTTCGAACACAGATGTGTTTGAAAAAAAAAGGATATTCTGAAAAGTTTCACCTCGTTAAAGATTTTAAAATGAAATAGTAACAGGTAGCTTAAAAGTCGTTCATAGAATGACTGCTATTAAGTTGTGTTGAAAGCAATAGGTGCTGGCAACGCACGACATTCGCCGCTGTCTATGCAATGCTAAAGAGGTTTAGCACACCTTTTCCCTTGGGGCTGTATATTTGCTCGACGAGCGCGCGAGCACGCACGCACGCAACACACACGCACACACGCATACATGCGCGCACGCACACACACACACACACACACACACACACCACACACACACCACACACACACAGCTCATTTGCTGGATGTACATGGACATCTTGCAATGTTCTGTTCTCTAGTGTACTAGCTTTTATCCTTTACTCAAAACTTGTGAAACTTCCATGAATTATTATTGTTCTTGTCGTTAAGCTTTCATTGATGTGTATCGGGGTGCCATGCAATGACTGTTGTTTTCTTTAGCATTCTGGGAACTTTAGCTCGCCGTTTGTTTTTCACTGCGTTAAGTGGAATGTGGTTGAAGTTGTTGATGTTGTTTTTTGGCGTTGTTGTTGATGCTGTTGTTGTTGTTTTCTGTTGTTAATTGGTGTGGTGGTGGTGGTGGTGATGGTGGTGGTGGTGGTTTGTGTGTTTATGTGTTTTATGTGTATATGTGTGGCTTAGGATTAGAACTACTTTAAAATGACTGTAGACAGGAAATCCGAATGAGCTGTTTGAGTCAATGAAGAGAGACAAAAATGAACAAGAAAAAGTAAGACGTGACGAATCGTGCTTGTATCATAGGCCGAAGTCAGAAACACTTCCCTTGAACTCCCGGAAAATTGTTTGCTTCAGTCCCTTCAGTCTGAAGAATTGTTGACTCCAGTCTTCTGAGTCTGGAGAAATTTGTTGACGTCAGTCTTCAGAGTCCTGAAGAATTATTGACTTCAATCTTCGGAGTCTGAAGAATCGTTGACTTCAGACTTCATGAAAAACTAAACTGCTGTCCTCTCCGATGTCATACAGAGTACAGTATACAGTTTAATTTATGAGAAAAAAAATTATTCAAATGTGCAGAAAGAGACTTTTTCTCTCCATTAACTCTGTTTGTATGTACACGGTTGTTTTTCATTGATTTCTTGGGATGTTGGTCATGCTCGGGAATTGTGATTATTTTAATTCTAACAGTCAAGGACATGGTAATAAGAAAAATTCCTTAGTCTTAAAGCTGATCAGCTAACGAGACTGTACCCCCTGTAGGGGGGAGTAGGCTACTGACATATTTTGTTTGAGACTTGTCATCGGCTGTGACACTGCAAAACCATAGTTGTTCAGGTACCTGTCTTTCCCTTCACCACACGTCAACCTGTATGGGTTCCCTGCGCCATAGGTCGGCAAACACTTCTGCTGGGTAATGGTTCTCCTCTGGATGTTGTGTGCATGGAGAAAATTCTCCTATGATCAGATCACTGAAAGTTCACATCGTTCGGATTTTCCAATCAATCTGCGACACGTGAAATGTCTTAAGTGGTTTTATACGAAATGACCGACATTTTATTTATGACATCATTCAGATCTTTCACCGTCACCATCTCCACTGTAAGGTGGTTCAGGGGTGCGCTCCTCTTCAGAACAGAAAGTAAAAGCATTACCAGCTGTTCCTAAAGGGTTACTGACGTCTACGTTAAAAGAATGCTGTGGTCATTGGGAAAAAGCTGGTTTTCTAGAATTGAGATGAAATTTGGATTCAGTGGTCCCTAGGCCATTTTGAACCTGGGTTTGTTCGACAGCATTATATCTAAGCTCTGCTGCCCTCAGTCTTTCTGGCCAGTGATGGCAAGTTCTTCTTCATGGGAAACATCTTCTAAGCCGGTACCGTTTCCTATCAAATGGCAGTGTAGCCGGAGAGCAGGGCAGGCCTGCACCAGAGAATGCCAGTCTGTGTCAGACAGTTTCTGGCAAGGGGGCCTTCAGAATGTTCGTACAGCAGGTGAATGAAGATGGTCATAGTTCGCATAAGGTTGAACACAACCTTGTTCCGCGCCCTGTTGGCAAACATTCTTAGGAGAGAGGAACTGAGATTGTAGAGTTCTATCTCTAAGATGCTGCTGAAGCATGGGAAGTTTAGCCATAAAGAACATGGGAGGAAAATTCCGTTAAAAACAGGCCAAGGTATTTCAGATAACAATTTTATCCCTGGAAACTTGTGTCCTAAGCGCAAGGGTCGGTTGAAGTTCCGTGGACAAAACGGGTCGTTCTCTGGAAGACCGAATAATTTGCAGAAGGAATGCAGATTGAAAAACTACAGCGCTTCAGGAATGCATCTTCAGGTTCACGTCACACTCGGCCGTGTCCTCATATCAGCAATCAGCACGGACCAGGAGGTTCTTGATCGTGGTAACATGTTGCTGTTCAAAGCGGGGGTTGAAATCGACACACTTTCGACGGTGAAGTCCTCCATGTACGCAGCACTGTCAGGGATTTCCAGTGGTTGGCATGTCAGAAACTAAGGCCTAATTCAGAAAGTTGGTAGGAGACAAGCTGCTCCAGGAGGTAGCAGTCGCGCTATTACTTGAAGGGTGTTTGATGTGTTTTCTTGACAACATTTGACAGAATCCTGTCTTTTCCTCTCTCCCTTCAAGGACGGCATCTTACGTAATTCACCTTACTCCGATGACATGCGCGTATCCGTTTCCAGTCGACGACATTCCCAAACGATCTCTGGAAGGACACATTTCGAAAGTTCTGTCACAAGGCCCTGAACATGGCCGACCCTCCTGATGCTCTGGAGAGATTGTAGCCTCCTGTATTCTCTATGGCTGCCACTGCTGAGGAAATCTTGAGGGGTGCCTTGCAGACGCCGGGCTTGATGAGGGGCAGGTAGTTCAGGTCTGGAAAGTCATGGCTTTTTCAGCGTGCTGGTTGTCCCGACGGTTAGTGTTAGAGCGGAATTCATTAAGAAGCGTTTGGTGACCGGTCCTTTGGCATAGTGTAGGTCTACCTGTACATTAAAACAACGCGCATCGTGTCAATTAGGGTAGAAAGGCAGGCATGCAGGCATGACACGACACGTCCAGGCACGCACCACACACACACCACACACAAAAACGAACACACACACCCACACAAACACACACACACGCACGCACAACATCATACGCGTGCGCGCGGGGGGGGGGCCCGCGCTCGCGCGCATCACACACACCACACCACACACACACAGCACACCACACCAGGTTCGCACATGGATGAAATTAAACGAATGGTGGTTTGTTGGCACTCACACGTACCAAGTGTATGTGTGTGGGTGAGATGAGAGGATGAGAGAGAGAGGAGAGGAGAGAGAGAGGACGAGAGAGAGAGAGAGAGACAGACAGACAGACAGACAGACAGAGAGAAGAAGGAGACACAGAGAGGAACACATACGTGAAGAGAGAGAGAGCGAGCGTATGTGCAAGCTGTGTGTGTGTTGCGTGTGTGGGGTGTGTGTTGTGTGTGTTGTGTTGTGTGCGCTGCGAGCGTGTGTGGCACGTCTGCGCACGTGTGTTGGGGCGCGCGCGTTGCTTTCGTGTGTGTGCGCGTATCGTGGGGTGTGTGTGTGGGTGGCGTGCTGTGGTGTGTGGTGTGGTATGTGTGTGTTGTGTGTGGTCTTAGTGTGTGCTTGGGGGTGGGGATGGGGGGGTCCATGGATGGATGACAAAGAGGAGTGCAGCAACACCATGTTGGCCGCATTGTGTGTGTCTGTGCGGTTGCTGTCCCGCTTGGTGATGGGTGCTGTCTTGTCGATTGTTGTTCCCTGTGCCCGTGCTTGTGTGTGTGGCTGTGTTTGCGTGTGTGGTGTGTGTGTGAGTGAAGCAGACGAGAGAGGAGACTGAGAGAGCGGAGAGTAGTATGAGGGTTGGGGAGAGAGAAAAAGCACTCTGACATACATGATGAGGAAGAGTTGAGAAGAGGAGTGCAAGCTGACACACTATGCAGAATATCAGACGTGTGTGTTGTGTGGTGTGTTTGATGTGGGGTACGTGTGGTGGTTCTGTGTGTAGTAGTGCCTGTGTGTGTGTGTTGCTTGTCGTATGTGTCTGGTGTAGTGTGTGTGTGTCTGCGGAAGGGGGCGTGGTGGTGGGCTTCGTGTGAGAGGTCACAGAGAGAGGTTCGTGAAGACATTTTTTTATTTGTATTAAGGTACCAGTGTTGGAGCGATTCCGCCTGACCCCTCTTCGGTGTCTAGTCTTGGTGTACATACTTCAACATGGAAGACAAACGTTTATAATGGTGGTGGCAGGTGCCTGATTGCCAGAAGTTTCACAGAAATAGGGCGAAGAACGTTAAGCCCCAGTGTATCTATTAATAGTATAAATAACAAACCGTAGAAAATGCAAAAGCATCAAAACGACGAGTGTGTGTATCCTCCTGAGCAAAGGTCGCACAGAACTCCCATGAATCTACTTCTTTAACCAAATGCACCGAGACATTGAAAATCCGCAAGGGCTTAACACTTTAGTCCCAGACTATTGAACTGAACTTATCGGCCTCGGTAGGGAGAGAATATATGGAAGGAGAAGATCCCCTAACGCACACAAGCTTAGGCCTCCCTCGGCTCCCCCGCCCCCACATCGTCCCACTCCCTACCCTTTGCAGTGGGTAAGATCCTGTGCCAGCAGACTTGGGACACATTTGTCCTCGTCTGACGTTGAAAGTCAGCCTGCCCCTTGGGGCGACCTTTTCGTCAAGTGGGGAGTTTTGGATGAGGGCATGTAATCGCTAGGGCGTGCGCCTGCCCATGCATCTGGGCACAACAGTGTTAATCGCACCATTGTCGTAGATTATTCGTCAACTCAATCGACTTTGTCCATTGTATAATACGCCGAAACCTGCTGGTGGGGGGGGGGGGGGGGGGGAATGGAGTGTAAGTTCTGCCGAAGATGCTAGAAGATCTATATTTGAGGAGAATGTTGGTGCACATGCTATAGTAGAAGTCTTGGGTGTTTGGTGAGTGAGACTTTCGCCATGGAAATTGAGACTTATCAGGGGGGTCCTGCAATCGTTAAAAATCCCCACTACGCCAGTAACTTGATCACCTTATAATGGAAGGTAAAAAGGGAAAATCACAAGGTCTAATGGAAAAGTGGCCTTCTACAAAATGGGTGAAAAGAAAGAGGAACCAAATTGTAATAAATAAATAAAGTGGCACAACTGATTGGCGCTTGGTCTAGAAAAAGGGGTCCTGGCAATTTCAAAACAAAAAAGGACAAAGGGTGAATTAAAGGGTTGAAACATGGCTCATGCGCAACCCACACCCCTCAACCAACCTGATCGCATGTATCATTCACCCACAACCTCCTCCATTTATACTTTCCTCAAGTGGGATAAACTTAAAAGGAGTTGGTGATAGTCTTCACATTGATTAGCCGAGTATAATCCAATACTCATTTATCATCCGTAATCCACAACTAAACTCTTTACGAGCACGACAATAGCACAAAAAATTCGTTTCCGCGCTAATGAAAAGATAACCACTGTAAAATACTACATTCTTCAAGAGGGTGGACCAAAAGGGAAAAGGAAAAGAGCGTGGCCAGGAGTTGGAGAAAGGAAAACTCTATCGTGGGTTGCTTAATAGATCTTCACTTGCCTACTATGTTATAAACTTTGCCCGTCATATTCTGCCAGTATTTAAAGAAATGGAAAGTAGCAAGCAGGGCACTTTCATGAAGTAAATGTACGTCTATTTCATGAAATTGTGTGATATTGACGAGAGACAGACCAGACGCGAACAACAGAGATTGTGAGGATGGCACTATAAAAAAAAGCTGTGGAACAATAACATATGGACGTTTTTACCACTCAGGCAAGGGAGAATATCGTTGAAGTCAGTATAATCGATGTTTACACCTCATGGAAGGGATGTCCTGTTTTACAACCTGTGAGACATGGTAGGAGGAACCCTAAGTTGAAGAGCAGAAAAAAGCATGGCCATTTATATCGACACTTAGCGGTAAATGTATGCTACCTGGTCAACCTCCTCCGCTTTGGGTCCTTCTCGATAACACTCCATCCTTTTTGTTTTTTGCTACCTACCGATTAGTACCATTACTTGCTAACTTTTTCAGGAAAATACATATAGCGATGTTTACATCTGTGGGGCCTGAAAAGTCATAGGCTTAAGAGAAGAGAGGATGTAGGAGAGAGAGAGGGAGGATAGGGGGGGGAGCAGGAGAGGAGAGAGAGAGAGACGATGGAGGAGAGGGAGAGAGAGAGAAGAGAGAGGAGATGAGCGGCGACAGGCAGACTGACTGACAGAATACGGAATACCATTGAATTAAGGTAAAAATTACATAAATTTCTGTAAAGCTTAAAACTGGTAAAGCACAACCTCGTCGATCTCAGAAGGAATAAAAAACCACGCTACTTAACATACAACGGTTGAGAACGCAAACAACAAACAACAGCGGCAACAACGTTCATCACCATTATCCAAACTGATCATCAATGTCATTCGAAGATACCATCTAGAATAAAGAACCAGCAATCGAAGCAAATTTCATCATCACATCGTCGCATCTTCATCACCACTATAATCAGGTAAACTAAAACACATATAAAGAAAGGTGACACATCAAAGCAAATACAATCAACATAACAATATCAAACCACGTTGTTGACATAATTAAGCCTGACACTAAACAATTTTTTATCAAAAAAACGGTAAAGAGATATGTGATACATTTTATAGGAACCAAACCAAAAATCACGACAGGAAGAACAGCTTCTATCACCAGCTCAGAAGAATAATGAAAAGTCTTATGCCGCTAGGTAGGAGGCAACAGAGAGAAGATGATACAAGTAGCAAAAGGAACGAGCCAACGAGAGCCATAGATCGACTGTTGCTCGAGCGAACTACTGGTCCATGTACCAAATCGACAGCTCAGTCAGAGCAGCTGGTGAAGTAGATGGCATTCAAGGATCAAGAGCGTAAGTCTGCACTAGTTGTTTTAGACATAGGCTATGATTTGCCAATGTATTAAATAAAAGGCTACAGTTACGCGAGATGCACCTACATGAATGCATCAAAGTACGGTGGTGTCGGTCAAGTTGATAACTACAAATGAAACCGTGGTGCTCGATAAACGATGAGTAAGGGTGGGTCAAAAAAGGGGGGGTTGGTGGGATAAGTTAAGGGAAGAGAGAGACTGCAATGGATAGATGAAGGGCTATAGGCCATGGGTTGTAGAGGTAAATGCAACCGAAAACCTCAACATATAATGACATACCTACGTGGGCGAATGCTGTGAACTAAATCTGCTAAAAACAGCTTTCTCAGACTTGCATATATCACCAGTGTGCTGCTGTGAGAAAATTGCTTTCTTTCATATAACTTCACGCAGAAGAGTGCATGGAGGTAAATGTGGATATTGCCCTACTACTACTTCTGCTGCTACTGCTGTTGTTATTACCACTCTTCCCATTCCTCTTCTACCCCTCCTCGCTACTGCTACTGCTATGGACCACTACTGCGATAATTGACTGACCTAATGATCCAGGACCAATCACACAGGGCTGATGGACACTCTGGTCAGTACTGAAGGCACGGAGCACACACGATTTGCTGTTGTCACTGCACGTCAATGTAGAGCATGCTCAGGAGCCGGTCACGGAGCGGAAGTGTTGTCACTGCAGAGATATTGTCAGAACAGCCCGCACGTGCAGCGAGTGGCGGAGAGAACCACTATCTCGTCACGAAAAACATTTTCTCATACAAAAAGCGTTCACTCTAGTTGTGTGTATGAGTGAGTGAATAAGTGTGTGTGTGTGTGTGTGTGTGGTGTGTGTGTGTGTGTGTGTGTGTGTGTGTGTGTGTGCCACACACACACACACACACACACACACACACACGCGCGCGCGCGCGCGCGCGACCGCGCACGCGCGCGCACACACACACACACACACACACACACACACACACACACACACACACACACACACAATGATAATAATAATCATTATAATGATGATCATGATGATAAAAACAATAATGATGATGAAGATCATGATGATGATGATGGTCATCATCGTCATGATATCGACAACAACACAACAACACACTATGATGATGATGATGACGATGATGATGAGGATGAGGATGAGGATGATGATATTGTGCTCTATCCTGCGCACAAGAACGATTTAAAGTGCTTGTACGCCTACTTTGCGCACTGGCAATCCGTAACTTAGTTGAAAGTTTGCGACTACATGCATAGAACCAGGGGAGATGTAAGGGAAAGGGGGGAGGGCGCTTTCTTTGTGGTAGGGTGGGTGGAGATGGAGGGAAAGAGTTCTCGTTCCGCATGGGTTTACAACTGTGAAAAGACAAGCAACTGTATAAGAAGGTACGCCGCACCAGGAACTGTTGGTTTCGATGCCAGTCGAATAATTTGAAATAAAATCCTAGAGAGAGAGAGAGAGAGAGAGGAGAGAGAGAGGAGAGAGAGAGATATCAAATGCTTAATGTACATTGGCCTTGGACTCCACTAGAAGTGTAAGGGGAAGGGAGTGATATTGTTTTGTGAGCATAAACATA
This sequence comes from Conus betulinus, assembly GCA_016801955.1. Lineage (NCBI taxonomy): Eukaryota > Metazoa > Mollusca > Gastropoda > Neogastropoda > Conidae > Conus > Conus betulinus. Next base: position 33,066 of record JADBJO010015446.1, read on the forward strand.
ATTTCAGTAGTAGTAGTAGTAGTAGTAGTAGTTGTTTTGTTGTTGTTGTTGTTGTTGTTGTAGCAGTTGTAGTAGTAGTACACCACAAGTTTGTTCATATAAACACAACTGCAGATGTACATAAATGACAGAATCTTCTTTTTTTTTTAACGACGTTGCTTGTCAACTGACGTTAAATCATGACCTTGAAATTAGCTTTTCCTTTCGTTTCATTGTCTGAGACATGAGTCTGGACAAGTGATGTCTAGAAGTAACATGTGCTGCTTTATGCAGCAAATAAAAGGAACCCTTGCCGATTCTTCGAAAAACGTCCTTCTGAAATCTTCAAAGACAGAGAACACCTAGGTAAGAAAAAACTTTTATTCTCAGCTGAAATAAAACGATTTAATTTCCCTCCAGCCTTCTTCTTTTGATTGGTCACATTTAGCCACATTGTGTAGTGCAGTCACGTCATTAACAGAAGGATGTTTTGAGCTATATGTTTAACACAAACACTCGAAATTTAGGTTCATCCAGTGGTTTATTTGTCGATTTGTTAGTTGAAAAAAATGCTTGACTGGCTGTTGGGCTGGTAAATATTCTTTTTTTGAAATAGTTCAGCAAACAGGTTTGTTTTTTTATTATAGCCTAACTCTCATGCCTTAATTGAGTTGACCCTTATGCCTCCATTACAGATTTCATTCTTGGCAAATATTATCTGAACATCTTAAAATAAATGTCAGCGAACCGCCCAGAGAAACGTGGACAAACGAGTCACAAGACAAAACACAACGCGTTTCTACTCTTAGGTCTTCCTCAAGTGAAACAAAAAACGAATAAAATAACGAAAATGCACTTAGCTTTGATCGCTTCAGATCGATTTTCAGAGAGAAATGAACAGGTCAACAACGAGCCAAAGGGATGACAGAATCTTCTTTTCTTTCTAACGACTTGTTGCTCTAACGACGTTGCTTGTCAACGGGACGTTAAATCATGACCTTGAAATTAGCTGAAAGTTTCTGTACTTCAAGCAAAAGATTGTACCGTGTGGTAAATGTGGACAATGCCGGAATGGTGTTCTTGTTTTTTCACTAGGGTGGCCAAAATTGTCATGTATGGTGTGTGTGTGTGTATGTGTGTGTGTGTGTGCGTGTACGGTGTATGTGCGTGCGTGTGTGGGGGGGGGGTGAGGAGGGGAAGCAGAGGAATTGGGTTTCTCTCTGTGAAATGACATGAGAGTTAGGCTAAATTAAAAAAACTGTTGTCTGAACTATTTCAAAAAAAGGAATATTTACTAGCCCAACAGCCAGTCAAGCGATCTGAAGCGATCAAAGCTAAGTGCATTTTCGTTATTTTATTCGTTTTTGTTTCACATGAGGAAGACCTAAGAGGTCGAGACGCGTTTTGTTTTGTCTTGTGACTCGTTTGTCGACATTTCTCTGGGCGGTTCGCTGACATTTATTTAAGATTTGTTTAGATTTCCGCCTGCAGTCGTCTCACTTTGCAACTAAATTATCTGATAAATTCTATCATATTAATGATCTGTTCTTATCGCAGAAATCTTTATGTTAGAACGCCACACAGTACAGGGTGCTCCCCTGTTCCTTCCTATCATTCTACATCGGTGAACTATGGCCAGTCTGCTTCCTCTAATGAACGATAACCTCTCAACATCTGTGAATGTCATATCAGAAGACAATCGTGCATGTTAGTTCTCTCTACTGAAACAAAACCCATCATCAGCAGTCACCTCAGGTTTCATTGTTAATGACGGCAGACAAAGCTGTGGAGATGGGGCACGAAGCGAAGAACATCGACGTCACAGCAGCGGGTCGTGGTGTCTGGCTTGTCAAAGTAAGTTTCGATGAATGGCACATTCCTCGCTGTTGTCAAAGAGCTTGCGTGGCTTCAAACGTTTGTTGTGTTCCTTTTCATGGATTACTGGTTTTCTGCCTA
>JADBJO010015446.1:37500-43749 GCA_016801955.1 Conus betulinus
GAGAGAGAGGAGAGGAGGAGGAGGAGGAGGAGGAGGAAAGGCGAGACAGACAGATTGAGACAGACAAAGAAAGAGACAGACAAAGAGACAGACATAGAGACAGACAGACAAAGAGACAGACAGCAAATCTTTAGAATTGAAAGAAAATCTTTTTCTTGAGGAAAAAAAAAAACTCTAAGAAGCTTCTTTACATCTTGTCTTAAACGAAAACAATGGGGTAATCAAATATTCATGAAGAAAAATTTGTTGGATGTACATGGACATCTTACAATGTTTCTGTTCTCTAGTGTACTGGCTTTTTATCCTTCACTCAATACTTGCGGAAACTTCAATGAATTATTATTGTTGTTTGTTGTTGTTGTTGTTGTTGCTGTGGTTGTTGTTGTTAAGCTTTCATTGATGTATCGGGGTGCCATACAATGACTTTTTTTCTTTAGCATTCTGGGACTTGAGCTCGAAATTTGTTTTTCACGTGTAAGTGGAATGTGGTGTAGTAGTTGATGTTGTTTTTGTGTTGTTGTTGATGCTGTTGTTGTTGTATGTGTGTTGTTGTTGTTGGTGGTGGTTTGTGTGTTTGTGTGTATATGTGTATCTGTATGTGTGGTTAGGATTAGAACCACTTTAAAATGACTGTAGACAGGAAATCCGAATGAACTGTTTGAGTTAATGAAGAGAGATAAAATGAACAAGAAAAGTAACACGTGGGGTATTATGCTTGTATCGTGCGCTGAGAAAGAACACTTTCCTTAAACTCCGGAGAATTGTTAGTTTTTTCAGTCTTTGAGCCTGAAGAATGTCTTCAGAGTCTGGAAAATCGCTGACTTCAGTCTTCACAGTCTGAAGAATTGTTGACTTCAGTCTCCAGTCTGAAGAATTGTTGACTTCAGTCTTCAGAGTCTGGAGAATTGTTGACTTCAGTCTTCAGAGTCTGGAAAATCGCTGACTTCAGTCTTGACAGTCTGAAGAATTGTTGACTATAGTCTTCAGAGTCTGGAGATTGTTGACTTCAGTCTTCAGAGTCTGGAAATTGCTGACTTCAGTCTTTACAGTCTGAAGAATTGTTGACTTCAGTCTCCAGTCTGAAGAATTGTTGACTTCAGTCTCCAGTCTGAAGAATTGTTGACTTCAGTCTTCAGAGTATGGAGAATTGTTGACTTCAGTCTTCAGAGTATGGAGAATTGTCGACTTCAGTCTTCAGAGTTTGAACACTTGTTGACTTCAGTCTCCAGTCTGGAGAATTGTTGACCAACCTACAGAGTATGGAGAATTGTTGACTTCAGTCTTCATGACAAAGAGAGCCGTCCTCTCCTACATTTTAGATTCAGCGAAAATGCCATACAGAGTGCAGTATTCAATTTAATTCATAAAAAAAAATTTGAATGTGCAGGAAGAGATTTTTCTCCTCTTAATTATGTTTGGTTGTACACGACTGTTTTTCATTGATTTCCTGGGATGTTGGTCATGGTCGGGAATTGTGATTATTTAATTCTAACAGTCAAGGACATACAAAACATCTTTAGTCTTAAAGTTGTTCAGCTATTGAGACCGTAGGTGGGAGTAGCTACTAATATATTTCTTTGAGACTTGCCATCGCTGTGACACTGTATACAGTGGTCAGCTCCCGTCTTTCCTTCACCATACGTCAACCTGTATGTTCCCTGCGCCATATCTCGGCAAATCCGCTGGGCATGGTCTCCTCTGGATGTTGTGCATGGAGAAATCCCCTGTGATCAGATCAGAAAGTTCACATCGTTCGGATTTCCAATCAATCTGCGACACGTGAAATGTCTTAAAGTTTTACGAAATGACCAACATTTACTTATGACATCATTCAGATCTGTCACCGTCACCATCTCCACTTTGAGGCGGTCCAGGGGTGCGCTCCTCTCCAGAACAGAAATTAAAGCATTACCAGCTGTTTCCAAAGGGATGCTGACGTCTACGTTAAAAGACCGCCAGTAGTCATTTGGGGAAAAGCCACTTTCAGCAGCTGAGACTAACTTGGATTCGGATGGTCCTCGGCCATTTTGACCTGGTTTGTCGACAGCGTTATATCTAAGCTCCGCTGCCTCAGTCTTTCTGGCCAGTGATTCAGTTTCTTCATCGTGGGAAACATTTTTCTAAACCGGTTCCTGTCACGTGGCAGTGTACCTGGACAGCAGGGCAGCCTGCACCAGAGAATGCCAGTCTGTGTCAGACAGTTCTGGCAAGGGACCTATAGAATGTTCGTGCAGCAGGTGAATGAAAATGGTCATAGTTCGCAAAGGTTGACCCCCTTGTGTTCCGCGCCCTGTTGGCAAACATCCTTAGGAGAGAAGAACTGAGATTGTAGACGCCTATCTGAAGATGCTGAAGCACGGGAAGTTTAGCCATAAAGAACATGCTAGGAAATTCCGTTTAAAGCACGGTAGGTAATATATAACATTTTATCCCCTGGATACGGCTGTCCAAAGCGCAATTCGGTGAGGTTCTGACAAAACGGGTCGTTCTCTGGAAAACCGAATACTTCGATGCAGCGCTCCAGATGAAAAGAAGAACAGTTCTTAAAATGCTTCAAATGCAACTGCAGATTCACCGTCACACTTGGCCGTGTCCTCATCTCCAGCATCAGCAGGGACCAGGAGGGCTGATTGTGGTACCTGGGGCTGTTGAAGGGTGGGTGAAAAACGTATACTTCCAAGCCAATATGCTCCCTGACCTGCACTGTCAGGGATTCCAGAGTGGCATTGTCAGACACTAGGTGCTCTTTCAGAAAGTCGTAGGAGATACTTTCCAGGATGTAGCAGTCGGTTATTACTTGAAGTGTTTGATATGTTCCTTGAACATTCGCAAATCACTCTTTCCTCGTAACCAAGGACAGCAATAGGTGAATCAGCTGCCCCCAGTGGGTGGCGCGTTTTAAATTCGACACATTCCCAAACGATCTCTGGAAGAACACATTTCTGAAAGTCTTCACAAGGTCCCGAGCATGGCCCACCCTCCTGATGCTCATGGGAGAGATTGTAGATCTCCTGTATTCTGCTGATGCTGCCACTGCTGAGGAACTTGAAGAGGTGCTTGCAGACGCGGGGCTTGAGGAGGGTCAGGTACTTCAGATCCTGGAAGTCCATGGGTTTCTTCAGCGTGCTGGTTGTCCCCGACGGAGGGTAGAGAGAGAATTCCTTCAGAAGTGTTTGGTGACCTGTTCCTAGGACAAGTTAGGTCTACCTGTACGTAACACAGACATGCACCTTTGAGTTAGGCAAGCAGGCACACCACACAACCACACACACACACACACACACACACACACACACACACACACACACACACACATACACGCGCGCGCGCGCGCGCGCGCGCCTGTTTCAAATCTGTAAAAATTAATGGGCATGATGTGTTTGTTGCGTGCACAGACAGAGATTATGCATAGAGTGTGAGGGGAGAGTGAGAGAGTGCGATATATGAGAGAGAGGAGAGGGGGTGTGGTGTGCGTGTGTGTGTGTGTGTATGTGTGTGTGTGTGTGTGTGTGTGTGTGTGTGTGTGTGTGTGTGTGTGTGTGTGTGAGAGAGGAGAGAGAGAGAGAGAGAGAGAGAGATGCAATGAGAGAGAGAGATAGAGCGTATATGCATGAGGAGAGATAGAGCGTAAATGCATGAGAAGAGAGAGAGAGAGAGAGAGGAGAGAGAGAGAGAGAGAGAGAGAGCGTACGTGCAAAGGGAAAGAGAGATAGATGTGGTGTGTGTGTGTGTGTGTGTGTGTGTGTGTGTGTGTGTGTGTGTTGTGTGTGTCCACGCGCGCGCTTGCATGTGTGTGTATGTGTGTGTGTGTGTGTGTGTGTGTGTGTGTGTGTGTGTGTGTGTGTGTGTGTGTGTGTGTGTGTGTGTGTCCATGCGAACGTGCTTGCGTGCGTGCGTTCGTACTTGCGTGCATGCGTTGGCGAGCACGCGAGGGAGGGAAAGGGAAAAGGAGAGAGCTAGAGCGAATGTGCAGTGTTGTGTGAGAGAGAAGGGGGGGGGGGGAGAACGGGGAGAGAGAGAGAGTGTGTGTGTGGTATGAGTGTGTGTGTGTGTGTGTGTGTGTGTGTGTGTGTGTCTGTGTGTAGTGTGTGTCTGTGTGTGTGTGTGTGAGGGGGGGGGGGGGGGCGCGGGTTGGATGTGCGTGTGTGTGAGAGAAAAGGGTAATGAAGATAAAATAAAAAGAGGAGAGGGGGTCCACCTGTCTCTTCGTGCTCATGCACTGTACTCTTAATATGGAAGACAGGGATCTCCCGACAAACGTATAATGATTTTTTTTAATTGTCCAGAAGCAAAAGACAATTAACAAGACGCATGTACAGAAACACAAAAACATAGTTTCAGGAACAATTACATATAGTTATTAGACACTTAGTAGGTGATAGACAAATGAGGGCACGTCTCTATTATGAAACAGAGGTGATAATAAAAACTATTACCAATGACATAACATAATATTTTTTTTATATGTGAGCTTATGTGGACAATTTCATTTCGCAATTGAGAGATTATCCCACCACACCGTCCGTTCTGGCAACATGTCTACACACATAAGGCTTAAATTACATAAGTAAAGGCATATATATTTTTCCATGTTAGCTCGAATTCATGGGTTTTCCTACAGTTGCTGATAAATATTTTTCTGTTCTTACCCTTATATTCTAAACTATTGATGAAACTAGGCATTGTAGGGTTCAAATTGTGTAACTTGCTTTTATAGATGAAAAATTTGGCAAATAGTAGTATGAAATCTAAAGGCTTGTCTGTTATTACATTTTCTGCACAACCAAACAAGATTAGTTGCTCGTTTAATATTAATCTTAGAGAATGGGGACATTTATTCCATAAAAAACAGATTCGAAGTCATTCCAGAAATTTTGAATTACAATGCAATTCCAAAACAAGTGCTGAATTGTCTGTGTTTCTGAGTTACAGAAAATGACATTGTGGGTAGTGTTGTGAGTTTACACATGTGAAAACTTCTGTGTGGGGAGAATACGGTGTACAAGTCTGAACTGGAACCATCTCAGTTTAGTATCTGTAGTAGTTTTTTTAAAAGAGGTTTTTAAAAGATATCTTTCCACTTGAGTCCAGTATACAGACGTTTCCCACTTAATCAATCACTGCTGCCGGTGTGATTTTAGAACCAAGTAGGATCGATTTAACTACTTTGTTGTCTTTCTGGGTCAAGTGTCCATGCTTTATTTTCCTCATCAATAACATGTGCTATGTCTTCTCTGTAATTCGAGAATTTCTTGATATTTTTCTAATAGCTCTGATGATTCTCTCATATGCTAAAAAATCAGTTTTTGTAACGTTTGAGTATTTTACCTTAAATCATTAAAGGACAGAAAATTTCCATTTGCATCCATTACATGGTTAATTTTTGTTACGCCTGCTTCTATCCATTCTTTCATGTAGATCACCTTATTGTCCCCCTTGTTATGTTTACATTGTAATGAATATATTCTGACAGAAATTCTTTTATATTTAAAGGTTTACACTTTGAGCAGAACTTTTTATAGTGTCTAACAACATCAAGCCAAAATGGATTATCGAGTCGTTGGAGTAACACATTAGCGTACTCACCTCCGAGCGTTTTTCATTTGTTTCATGGCTGGATACAAGGTATATGTGAAACTACTAAATTCTGATTCTGGAATATTTAAACCGTCTTAACCAGCTAATCTTCAGAGTCTCAAGTAGTATAAATATGTTACTCATTTTTTAGTCTCCATTTTCATATTCTTGATAAATTACCGATTTCTTTATCTTATTGTGTTTCCCATTCCATAAGAACTGGAACATTTCAGTTTCTATTTCCTTCAAAAGTTGGCTTGGGGGGTCCGGAAGATTAAGAAACAGATAGGTAAACTGAGATAGAATGAACATTTTTTAATATTGTGATTTTCCCAAAAGGAGTGAGATTTCTTCTTTTCCATTGTTTTAAGATTTTCTGCACGGCTGAAAGCTTTTGACTGTAATTTATTTCAACAATTTGGTCTGTATTAGTAGAAAATTTTATGCCAAGAACCTTTAAAGATACCGGATTCCATTGGAAGTTCCTGTCCCTAAAGTATCGAATTTGACTATTTTTTTCTACTTTCCAGTCCACACTAGTTGGTTTTTTATCACTATTCATTTTCAAGCCTGACATCTGTGCATATTTCATCAAGGATATCTACTGTTGCCTTCAGAGACTGTTCAGAACCATCAAGTAGCAGAGAAGTATCGTCCTGCAAACTGTGACAG
>JADBJO010015447.1:0-43748 GCA_016801955.1 Conus betulinus
ACAAATATATGTATGTAAATTCGACTTTTTATTTGGCACCACACGTATATCTGAACAAAACACCAAAAACAATTCAAAACAGAAACATGTTGCCAAAAAAATGGCAAATTTGAGGTACACGCCTGCTGTTGCCACACATGTACTAAAATCATAAACCAAATATTCTTATTAATCAATCCTAAATCTTGGAAGCTTTTGAAAGAAATTTGACATAAAAAAAAAACAAAAAAAAACTGGCTCATGCTAGAGCACCATTTTCCCTATATAATCCCAATCCGGTGTGGTTGACTTTACTTGAAGTTCAGAAAGCGAATGCCAAGAACAAAATTCCATTTGTACACCAACTTCGTGGAAGCTTTTGAAAGTGAACTGACATAAAGAGAAAAAAAAAAGCTCATGCTAGAGCACCATACTTTTTTCCCATCTAATCCCAATCTGTTGTGGTTGACTTTACTGTTGAGGTTCAGAGGCAGAATGCCGTGCACTTCACTGTACACTAACAACCCGTTCAAAATGACCGCAAAGGTTTTCGCAAATACACCCTTTTCTGGCTGATCTCATCTCCAGGAATTGAGAACAATGGCATATGCGGTATCCATTGTCTAGTGGTCTCACTCACAGCTGTATACACAACAATTGGAGTTTGAAGCAATGTTGCAGCTGCATAGATTTCTGCGTCTGAACCCCAGGGTGGTCAGTTCCAGATTGTTTCTTGCAACGTATTGCCCAACGTCCTCCCCAACATAACCTTCAAACTTCCTGTGATTTTCTAACATGAAATCCACAATCAAAGCTCTGATTTGCTCGTGATTGCTTTGCGTTCCACAAATTTCTAAACTAATGGCCCTATACAGACCGTTCCCATCCCCAACTATCGTGTTCACTTCTAGTGGCTTTCCCATATCTAACTTGCTCTGTCTCTCTGGCAAATCAAACGGTTTAGGCAAAGCTAACCTTTCAGCTTGCTGTTCACGCCAGGAACCGCTCGTCGGTTGAGAATTTGGTTGTGGTCCTGGTTCGAATCCTAAAATACGAACTGCTCTGTTCTCCTCCCTCTCATGTGTCATCCCCTCTCCACAGTCATGTGTCATCCCCTCTCCACTATCATGTGTCATCTCCTCTCCACTATCATGTGTCATCCCCTCTCCACTGTCATGTGTCATCCCCTCTCCACTGTCATGTGTCATCTCCTCTCCACAGTCATGTGTCATCCCCTCTCCACTGTCATGTGTCATCCCCTCTCCACTGTCATGTGTCTTCCCCTTTCCACTATCATGTGCCATCTCCTCTCCACAGTCATGTGTTATCCCCTCTCCACTGTCATGTGTTATCCCCTCTCCACTGTCATGTGTTTTCCCCTTTCCACAGTCATGTGTCATCCCCTCTCCACTGTCATGTGTCTTCCCCTTTCCACAGTCATGTGTCATCCCCTCTCTACAGTCATGTGTCATCCCCTCTCCACTGTCATGTGACATCCCCTCTCCACAGTCATGTGTCATCCCCTCTCCACTGTCATGTGTCATCCCCTCTCCACTGTCATGTGTCATCCCCTCTCCACTGTCATGTGTCATCCCCTCTCCACTGTCATGTGTCATCCCCTCTCCTCTAGCTCTGTCATGTGACATCCCCTCTCCACTGTCTGTGTGTCATCCCCTCTCCACTGTGTGTGACATCCCCTCTCCACTGTCATGTGTCATCCCCTCTCCACTGTCATGTGTCATCCCCTCTCCTCTAGGTCTGTCATGTGACATCCCCTCTCCACTGTCATGTGTCATCCCCTCTCCACTGTCATGTGTCATCCCCTCTCCTCTAGCTCTGTCATGTCACATCCCTCCTTTCTCTGTTATGTGACATCCCTCTTTTCTCTGTTATGTGACATCCCTCTTTTCTCTGTTATGTGACATCCCCTTGCCTCTGTTATGTGACATCCCCTGCCTCTCCTACTATCTGTGTCTGCTTTCCCCGGGGCCCCAGTCTCAGTCCTAAAAAAGTCAGTATATATGTCTGGTCTTTTGCGTTAGTCATGTGCTTTTCCAGCAAAGCAGTGAACGCATGAAAGGACTTTAGGACATGATCAGCACAACCAGATCTCAAACAGTACGCGTTGATTTTCTCAACACAGTCTAATGCAGCCTTGCTTGTAATGCGTGGCATCTCTTCCCCACAGTCTTCTTCCTCTCCATCTGATGCATCTTCAGTGACAGTTCCTGGGGCTTTTGATGTCGAAGGGGCTGGCATGGTTGGAGGAGTCGGCCCTGAGGTTACAACACATCATCATCAACGCTGAAGTAGTCGGAAGGGGAAATGTTGAATTCCTCGAACAGACGTGCAAGAAGAGGCTCCTGCTTCTCACTGGGCATATCCGCGGGATCCGTTTCTTGTGAGCCGCTGCTGTCACCTGTGTCTTTGCCACCAGAGGTGCAAAAGCCTGCGCTCCGGAAGCTGTTGGCGATTGTTGACTGAGACACTTTGTCCCAGGACTCTTTCAGGGCGGAGGGCTGCTCCAAGCATACTGAACTTGAAGTCCTCTGATTTTCCTCCAGCATCTATGTGTGCTAGCAGCTTGGAGACCACCGCCAGTCTGTAGTGGGTATTTCATGTTGCGGATTATGCCAACATCAAGTGGCTGCAGCTCTGAAGTGGCATTGGGAGGCAGAAAAGTACTTTGGTTGCTCTGAGTGGGGGAAGTTTGTGACTTGAGCAATTGTCGAGCACCAAGAGGACGTCGATTTTGTTGCTGCATTTCTCTGTCAAATGAGACTAACCATGTTTGAAAATCTCACTTGTCATCCATGCTTTGGCATTTGCTTTGTAGTCAACAGGCACCTTGACTCCACGGAAGCACCTTGGCTTCATGAACTTGCCGAATACGCCGTCCCAAACTCCCACCCCCACCTAGTTGACGACATCCTAGCGGGTGGGCTTCCTCAGGTTGCTGACAGCACTGGGCGGTGTGGGCACTCTACCATCCAGGTTGCCCAGCTGTCGCGCACCCGATCCTGCACAATCAGAATCAGGAACCGCCGTCAGATATTCTATTGAATTATGTTACAGAGAATTATGAGCAATAATTGTCATTCTACTATACAACTCCAAAAAGATGACCACACACACGCCCATGCAGACACAATCCTGGGCGGTCTGGGCACTCTGCCATCCACGTTGCCTGCACAATCGGAATCAGGAACCGTCATCAGATATTCTATTGAATGTTACAGAGAATTATGGAGCAATAATTGTCATTCAACTGTACAACTCCAAAGATGACACATATACACACACGCTAATGCAGACACAATCGTACTCGCATACTTTCCTGCACACACACATTAAACTTAAAGTCTCATTTACCTTGAAAGGCTTGACGATGCTGATGTCGATGGGTTAGGCGAGGGTTGCGCAACCAGCAGGCAGGTTAACGTCCAGTGCCGTTCTGCTGCCATCAGCAGCGGTACAGAGTACGACTGTAAAAGCCCTCTGCTCTGCTTTCTTTCTTTGTGTGATGCGCACCATTATTTAAGTGGGGGTGGGTGGGCGTTTTCTCGTACTTCTCTCCAAAGTAGGGGGGAGCGTCACTTTATGGGCTCTCTGAGTGTGTCTCTCCCGCATCATCTCTCTCTCTCTTTTTCGCACATACATCTCCCTCTCTCTCTCGCTCTCGCATACATCTCTCCCCCCCCTCTCTCTCAATACATACAGGGCATCATGTATCCGTACAGACACTCACACATACGCGCGCATACACACACGCTCACGCAGAATACATCTCTTACATGCACACACCTCTCTCTCTCACACACACCCTCTATGTGACTTTATTCTGAAAAGAAAAACTAGTTCTAGTAGCTTCATAAACCCTTAATAAAGCTTTTTATTTCGTTTCCTGGTCGGCTAATTCTTGTAATTCATTAAATTTGTCCCGTCTTCCCGCTAAAAAGGTTTGAAATTGGGACGGGGCTTGTTGGGTCGGGAGGGAGGGTGCGGGGGGAGCATGGGAGGCGGCCGGGTGCTGGGGCTGCATCGGGGCCGACTGATGATGGGTCGGGGCCGCGGCTGACTGTTGGGCCGGGAAGGAGGATACAGGGAGGGCATGGGAGGCGGCCGGGTGCTGGGGCTGCATCGGGGCCGACTGATGATGGGTCGGGGGCCGCGGCTGACTGTTGGGCCGGGAAGGAGGATACAGGGAGGGCATGGGAGGCGCCGGGTGCTGGGGCTGCATCGGGGCCGACTGATGATGGGTCGGGGCCGCGGCTGACTGTTGGGCCGGGAAGGAGGTACAGGGAGGGCATGGGAGGCGGCTGGGGGTGCTGGGGCTGCATCGGGGCCGACTGATGATGGGTCGGGGCCGCGGCTGACTGTTGGGCCGGGAAGGAGGATACAGGGAGGGAATGGGAGGCGGCCGGGTGCTGGGGCTGCGCCGTGGCTGACATGCGCCGAAGCCACGGAGGAAGTTGGGACTGGGCCGGGGCCGGGAGGGGGGATGCAGAGGGGACATGAGAGGCAGCCTGGTGCTGGGGCTGTATCGGGGGCCGACTGATGATGGGTCGGGAGGGAGGGAGCATAGGAGGCAGCCTGGTGCTGGGGCTGCATCAGGGCTGGCTCATGCGCCCATACATACTCCTTGGGTTGCTGATAGGGGGGGTCCAGCCCGTAGGGGAGGAGCGATGGTTCGGGGGACGCCGGTCCTGTTAGCGCGGAGAGGTACCGCGGCCGTTTTGCGGACGACGGCCCAGGGTCACTCCTCATGGGAGCGGGTTGCTCCCATGAGGAGTGACCCTGGGCCGCTGTAAGGGGGACGGTTGCTATGGGGTCCGGGGCCACTACGGTGGGGAGAATTACTGTGGGGTCCTGGACGGCTGCAGGGAGGAGAATTACTGTGGGGTCCTGGGCCGCTGAGGGGGGGAGAATTACTGTTGGGTCCGGGGCCGTAACGGGGAGGGAGGAGGAAGGATACTGAGCTGCTACAGGTGGGGCAAAGGTGTCTTTGGTCTGGGGCGCTTGATATGGGGTCTTCTAATGCTCGAAAAAGGGCCTGAATTTCCTCGCTATCATCTTGTTGTCTTCTATAAGGAGAAATAAGGTCATAGCCTGTACAGGCGCTTCCTGCCTCCATGCCAGACCGTCGTCGTATCTAAAACTCTTGGACCCTATCCACCATCAAGGGCTTCGTCTCTGTCTTGGAGCATTCCGCACCACCCCTGTGTACAGCCTGTACGCAGAGGCAGGGTGAACCTTCACTGTCCAACCGCAGGCTGAAACTGTCTTTGAATTACTACGTCAGACTGTTCTCCGAACCTGAAAACCCTGCCTATGACTGTGTCTTTGACCCTCAGTTTCAAAGCAAATTTGACAACAGCCCTAACTGTATTCCGCCGTTTGGTCTTCGTATGCAGCCTCACGCACGGAATGCAGGTCTAGACCTAGGAGTTGTGTCCGATTTTTCCAAGTTTCCGGATCAACCTCCGTGGACCTTTTTCACACCAGAGATTCGTTTTGATCTTGCAGCTTTTCGCAAAGAGTCCACCAGCTCTCTAGCATACAAGGCTTTGTATGCTGACCTGTTCGAAATTCTCATCCTATCAGAAAATTTTCACTGACGGTTCCAAGTCTGAAGATGGAGTGGCCTGTGCAGCCTACTGCCCTGGTGCTCCTTCTCAAATACTGTTTAGAACATATTCCTTCCGACGCTTCTGCTTACTCTGCTGAAGTTACAGCTCTGGTTCTGGCACTACGGATAATCTCCCAATCTACGAAGAGGGACTTTCTGGTTTTGTCGGATTCGCTGTCGGCTTTGGAGGCCATATCTGGCCGCAACCTTCAGCACCCCGAACTTTTACTTTTTTTTACCTTTTTACCAAGTTGACAGCGGAGGGTTACAACATTCTTCTGGCTTGGGTTCCCGGTCATGTTGGCATCGGAGGGGGAACGAAATGGTGGATCGTTTGGCCAAGAATGCCACAAGAGAGAAACTGTCAAACACACCTATCCCCTGCTCGGATCTGAAACCCAAAATTAACGATTATGTCAGAGACTCTGGCAGGAGGATTGGAATACACAGACGGATAACAAACTCTTTCAGATCCGTCCAAACCTAAAGGAGTTCCTCCCATCTTCGTCTGGTGGTCGTAAAGAAGAAACAGTTCTGTGCCGGCTGCACACCGGCCATTCGTATTTTACCCATTCCTACCTTTTAAAGAGTGAAGAAGTTCCTTGGTGCATTCCGTGTCATGTGCCACTCACAATGAAACATATTCTTTTAGAGTGTTGGGATTTGCACGATGTGAGACACAAACATTTTACAGCAGATTCCATGAAAACCTTGTTCAGAGATGTTCCGCCTGACGCGATCTTTGAATTCTTGAAAGAGGTTAACATTTTTCATCGGATCTGAGATTTTACAGTGGAAAGATTTTTAACAAAGTTTTGGATGAGATTTTAGACGATGTCTTTTAAAGAACTGTGTGGATGAATGACCTGTGAGTTGATTTTAACGTGGTGACAGCAGCTCGCTTGCTTTGCATTGCAACATGGGCCCACTGATAGGAACATTTTCTGACCTGCACACACACATATTATGTAGGGCTATATTAACACCGATCAGTCTGTTTTGGTTACACATGCGAGGATGCACGCGCATACACACGATTAGAGTTTTTCATAAGTGGGCCAACCGAACAGTAGACCAATGGATGGCAACATGAACACGCAAATGCGTGCGCACGCACGCACGCACACACACACACACACACACACACACACACACACACACACACACACACACACACACATACACACACACACACACACTCACTCACTCACACACACACACACACACACACACACACACACACACACACACACACACACACGCATGCACACACACACACTCACACACACATGCACACACACTCACACACACACACACACATGCACACACACACACACATGCACACACATGCACACACACACACACACACACACACACACGGACTAATTGAATTCGATTTTCTCGAATTAGTCAAATACAGTACATGAAAATGTATGGAACGAGGTGTTGGTGAGTACTGGACCCCCCCCCCCCCCCCCCCCCCCCCCCCCCCCCCGTTCTCCCCCGCTCCCAAAAATTAAAAAAAATTGCCCCTGAGAGAGAGAGAGAGAGAGAGAGAGAGAGAGAGAGAGCGAGAGCTCACCTTTTATCAGAAAACCATTCCAACAGTGCTTTGTCAACCATGCCGTGTGTGGAACTTCTCACACGTTTTCTTGACAAATCATGCTTGCCGCTCTCGAACATGTGCAGGTATTTGCCTTTGTTTTTGAGAATATTCAACAAGGTGGTCCTGGGAACATTATACTCCTCAGCAATAGCATTTCTAATTCTACTCTTGTTGGGGTTACTTTCAACCGCCCTTATGATGTCAGTTTTCTGCTTTAGTGAGACAGGTTTTCTGTTCTTTTCTGCCATGTTTCTTGAAGTACATGTACTGTACAAACGGAAAAAAGAAAAAGCCCACTTCCGGGAAATGATAACTGCTGCTTCTTTCGGTTCTTATATCCGAGGGAAGGTCATGTGGGGAGCAGCAGCAAGTGGTGTTCCTATAAGAGAGGTTCTTACAACACCCTTCCTGGAAATGATAACTTCTACTTTCGGTTCTTATATCCAAGGGATGGACATGTTGGGAGCAAGCAAATGGTGTTCCAGTAAGGGAGGTTTCTTATAAAAGAGGTTCTTATGTGAGAGGTTTTCTAAGTAATCACAAAGAACCCACTTTGGCAGGGACAAGCGTTATGGTGTCCTTACAGGAGAATTTCTACTAAGCGAGGTCCTTATAAGTGGGGTCGACTGTATCTCTTGAACAGCATACATATACATCTCTTACATGCATATACACACCTCTCTGTCTCTGTCTCCAGCAACAATTTAATATCTTGTGGGACGGCGGTATCTGCGCATGTGATCAATGTACCGCTCCCTATAAATATCCAACCCCCTGGCGTATGTGACCTCTCCTTGCAGTTCAAGTGGCAATTCATCACTAGGGAGATGCCAATTAGCAACAAAGACCTTCAAACATTTTTTTGTTGCAGGGGCGCTAGCGATGTAACAAACCCCCTCTCAGTTAGGGTGACCTCGGTTTCCCAGTGGTTATCCACGTATCCTGCCCAAGTTGGATATACTATCTATCCCACTCAACCGGGGATAATGCATTTACAATATTCTTTACCTCAGGGCTTATCCGCACGAATTCAACATACCGTTTCCAAAGATGTGGTCCGAAGCTGCGCGAATTTCAGAGTTATCCCATTGGTCCAACCAGGTTGAAATCTGTGGGAGATAGTCCCTAATATGTGAAAGAGGAGGTCTTGGTTCCGGCTCACGTTCCTCTTGTGGAGGAGGAATCAATCAGGATCATCCCACTCGTTGCCCATGTCCCAGCAAACGTCATCATTTTGCGGAAGACGGGCCATAATCGCTGTCTCTTGCCCTCTTTCTTTCGCGAGAGAAAGAAAGAGACAGAGGGAGAAACAGACAGACAGACAGACAAAGCCAGACAGACACACATTTTCTTGCTTTCTTTCACACCCTCTATTAAGATATGTGTATATACAATTTTAACAGTAATTTTTTTTACAGTATTTTTTTTAACAGTATTCTACACAATTTACAGTGTTCTATGTGAATGTTGTTCTATGTGAAGGTTGCCCTTTTTTCGCGCAGTGAACATTGCCTCTTTTCAGACCTGGCTTGAGACCATCAAATCACTCTACAACACACAGAACACTGTCTCTTTCCTCGACGCATCTTCCCTTAACGCGTCTTTCGTCCTCTTGATCATAAACCACTCTCCATCAACACAGGTTAGGTAGTTAGTTATATTGCTTTCTGTTGACCATCAAATCACTCTATATAGACATGTAAAGTTCTATACCGAGCTCCTGATAGGTCCATTCCTGGCAATATTTCAATTGCGCGTTCCAGGCAGTTAAGAAGGTTCTGATAATATTCTTTTTAACAGTTTGCTCGATGGGCTCCTCGCACAAGCTGAAGTTATGAAAAACTAATGAACGCCGCCCCTGGGAACGAAATACAATTTATTGAACAGCTTGTCCGCAACGCTTTCTCCCGTCGGACAACCATGTAATAAATTGTCCATATTCAGTAAAGCTAGAGTATCGTACCCTTCTTTAAATTGCCGGTATTGTGGCTCCTAAATATGCAAGGCAACTGGCTCATTAATCCGACCTTCATCTTGGCGAACGTGTAAGAAGCGCGCGAGTTTCAAAGGATCCTCGAATGTACCCTTGTAACGGTAAGGCGTTATTGTCGGCGGCAGCGTTCTTAGGCAAACGATGGTCTAGTTCTCTCCGCAAGGAATCTGTGAGAAACGGAGAGTCGTTTGCAACACGGGTCCTCTCCGTTTTGAATTACCTCACTGTCACTGGCCTCATCGCGCTCCTCGTTACTGTCATCATCGTCGCCGTCATCACCACCATCGCTGCCTCTTTTTCGTCCTCATGATGGTCAGTTTGCAAAATTTTTGCTATCAGGAGCAATACGCATGGGTATACTACTATCAGGATTATCGCCATGATGAGAATTGCGATGGCGTTGCTGTCGCTGTCGCTGTTCATTTACTAGCCTCTGTTGTTCATTTTCTAGTCTCTCTTGCTCAGTTAGTAACTGCTCCTCCCATTGGCGGAAAGCCTCCTCTCTGTGATTAGTCGCCTCCTCTCTCTCATTAATCTCCTTTTCTTTGGTACTAATGAACTCCCAGCCATTCTTTATCTCTTCTTCTTCTTCTGTTAGGGCTGTTTTTAGAGTAAAGTTTGCTGCCAAACTGACCCTGTTCTTGTAACTCGCTTATTTTGGTCGTATATCTACTCCATGGTCCGGAGGTCAGTCCTATAGCTATCCTCTGTCGAGTGGAGTCGATCTTCCATGGTTTTTGTGGTCGCGGTAAGCTTCTGACGAGCCCAAACAAGGTCAGATTGAAGAGCCTCGAGATTACTTTCTAACTTCTCGTTTTTCTGTATAATCGCGGTATTTGTCTCATAAGGATGGATCGCGTTTGGTATTCGTAATGCAGGGCTAGGAGAGGGTAGCCCGCGGGAACTATGTTATTGTACGCCAGTTTGCTGTTGATACGATGCGGTTCCAGGTAGAGGAAGGATCGAAAGACTTTTCTCCACAACGCGCCCCTGATATTATACTGCTCAAACTCTTTTTCAAAATTCTCCCGAGTTCACTTCGAAAGGTTCTCGCGCATTTCCTCGATTCTGGATATTAGATTTGGAGTGAGCGAGATAGCAAAGTGTTTCCCAACTCTCGTTCGTGCCTTGATAGCGGTCCATTGCTTTATCATTTTTTTTTTTTAGTAAAGGGCACGTGCGCCCTATTTAACCTCAATTTTTTCCTTCCTGAATTATCTTTTACCTTCCTTCCGTTCATTCAAAGCCACAAACAAGCGCTAAATTCGTCTCACTTTAATAAAGCTTAAATGTATAAAGAGAGAGAGAGAGAGAGAAAGTTGTCCAAGAGACAGTTTATTTACAAAGTTCCTGGCTGATTTATTCAGTAAATTTGTAAATCTCCTTAGAAAAAATAGCGATTTTGCAAAAACCCTGAGTGAAACAGTAAGATTACATTGAACGTAATCTTACTAGGGACTTCACATTTTCGCTACGCTTTGCAAATTCACTGTAACATATATATGACAGTGAATTTACAAAACAAGGGAGTTTATAAAATCGCTAAAATTTTTTAGTAAATTGGCAAAATTACTGTTTCACTCGGGGTTTTTGCCTATTCACTAATCTTTTAAGGTGCAGATGAATCCTCCAGCAGACACCAGTCCGGTCTGTTAGTCAGAAGACCATATGAAATGAGGCCACTCCACTTTACTGTAAACTCTCTAAGAAGATGATACAAATCTGACAGGGTATATATGCTGATGATTCACATCTGTTAACTCTAAGAAAATGAGAGTTGCTAGAAAACAATGTTTATTATGAAAACAACTCCATGGAAATGTCCTTGGTATGAGAGAGCAACATCCATGGTATGCAAGCAATGCTCCTGGTATGTTTTTGGTGTGAAATTATGACCTTGGATATTCTTGGTAAACTAGCAACGTCACAGTCTTGGTATAAAGCAACATCCTTGGTAATTTTTTCAGTATGAAAGCAAGCTCCTTGGAATGAAAGCAATGTCCGTGGTAAGAAAACAATTTCTTTAGCTTGAAAGCAATATCCAACCTCCATCTAAAGAGTAGCCATTGTGCTGTGGGCAAAGCAAGCACAAGAACCAGAGGAAAGGGGTTGTCCGCTTGCTGAATCGAACCACCTGAAGGGGAGGGGTGGAGATACAATCTGAGCCACCAGCAAGTAGCAGTGGTAAGTACATCTCCCTTTTCACCTGTGTCTTTGATACAATCCTAAGTGCACCAGCAATGAGCATGTACTGTGTAGTGCTATTTAGTACTTCTCCCTGTTCATCCATGTCAATGATACAATCTTTGGAGTCACTAACAAGTAACAATGCTTAGTACCAACATATTTTTTCAGGCTATAAGCCACTACAGTGGTACCCCCTTTATAAGGCCTTCAAAAAAATCATTGTATGACCCAAAAGATGAGACATAAAAAAAAGGAACAATATCTGAAATTAGGGCACATTTGGAGGTGTGCCTTATATACAGATACTTTTTATTATCAGAAAAAAAAAACAGTACTTAAACAGTAAAAGTGAGTTGTCCACACTGAAAAGCAGTAAATCATAGGGAAAAAAAGATGACAAGCCATATAATACATAGCAAGTTAGTCCTGTAATAGATGAACCCAGGAATCTGTATATGTCCAACAATAATCCACTGTATTTTCAAAAAGAGCATCTTTTTATTTTGCTGCAGTGCTTTCCTTAAAATTTTAAGTCAAGTCAAATGATAATGGCTGGGAAGATTGAACATCACAAATGTCAATAATGCAGATATAGTGAAAAAGAAAAAAAAAACAACACAGAAAATCCAGGATAAATTTGATAGTGGAAATCTATTCGACAAAGTTAATAACGCAAGACAATACACATTCATGGATCTAAAAATATGGCATACATTACTAAAGCTATCGGCCCATATACCTAGGATATGCCTCTGACGTGGGCTTACCAGTACTACGTTTTTCGTACACAGGACCGGAGAAAAACAAACCTGAACTCAAAGATAAATATGTATAATACATGAAACCTACAAACACACGCAGCACGTATGTAGTTCATGAAAAAGATATAGAAAAGCATTTACAGCAAAATAGATACTTTCACACATCCTAGGACAACAAGCATCAATAACAATAATGCCCCATTATTAGACCCAAATAAAGTGACATCAAATGGCTTTCTTGAAAGAAAAAAAAAAGTGGAATGAGCTGTGGAGACGGAAAAACAGCAGAGGATAGCAAAGAAACATTAAAAAAAAAAAAGGCAGAGTCATAAAGAGTGACAGAAAAAGAGGAAATTACCAGCACAGAATCTCCAGTAGGTGGGGATACTATTTCTACAAAAGAACTCCCCCGGCAACCCTACGGGGGAGAGCGTGGGTCAGTTAAATTCAGAAAACAAGTTTATAGACTGCCTCTGAGGGAATGCTTGCTTGCTTTGTTCCAATCAAGATTTGAACAAAGGCAAACAAGCATTCTCTCAAAGGCAGACTAAAAATTCAGAAAACAAGTTTATAGTCTGCCTCTGAGGGAATGCTTGCTTGCTTTGTTCCAATCAAAATCAGCAATAAAGTCAACAGGGGAACAACCCCTGAAGCAACAGCAGCTTACAAATTCAACCATCAATTTTCCTTCGAATTTCGCTCCTAACCCTGTTGCAGATTTGTCGAAAAGTGTAAACTTTCATCAAGTTTTCATCAATTTTGGCCTGCTTGTTTGCAACGCAGAATGAATCTATGCTTTTGTCACTGTGAGCTGCTTTTTCCTGCCCCTTTTTAATGAGATCAGCACAGCACCTGAAGATTCTATCCTTGTCTTCATCTGTGAACACATCAGGCTTGCCAAAAGTACTTGAGCGTTTAACTTGTTTTGTCTGATCAGCAGTAAACAACCCAGCCTTGTCAAAAGAACCTGAGGGCATGCACTGCTTCTGCTGAGAAGTTTTGCTCACCTTACCAACACTCTCACTGACTCCTGCTCTCTTGCAGTTTCCGAAGACTGCAGGCTGACTTCATTCAAACGACCAGATGGAGTGACATCTACATCTTCATCACTGTCTGAATCAATAGGATCATGGAATGTTTGAAAGGTTTTTTCTGAACTTTGCTGTCTGTACAGAACCAGTGCTGGTGTCATAATGCTTGTCGGCAGTGAGAACTGAGTGATCCATATGTCTAGCCATGTCTTCTTTGTCACCAGAGTGAAAGTCTTTTCGCTGACGAGACTCGGTGACCAAAGTCTTTCTGATGAGAGTGAAAGTCATGTCCCCTACATCAAGATGAACCATTGCCCCGAATCTGGCCATGCATCTTTCAGGAACTCACCAACCTCGTCAACACTTGCCTGTTCCCTGACCTACGACAGAACACCTGCTCTGTGGTGGGATGAAGCGTGGGTCTGGTATCTGATATGTACTTTTGAAGCACTTCAAATTCTGATTCTGAACATAATACACCAGCCGCACTTGACACCTTGAAAGTTTTACCCCCTCTCCCACGAGAAAGACAAAGCCGTCATCTTCTTTTTTGGCCTTCTCCACATCCTCACAAGTCATGTCACAAAACACACACAGCCCTCTTGCCATTTTTCGGGGCCATGTCTAGAAGGTGTCTCCCAACCAATCCTGTGTGCCTTTACCTGCAAGCCATCGTCATCCCTGCTATCAAACCCCTTGCAAAATGAGCGGACAACTTTCATTTTCAAATACTTGTTGATGTGTTCAAAATCAATCACATTATCTCGGTCATTCAGTTTTCTCTTTTGCAGCTCTAACAAAGCAAAACCTGTAACGGTAGTTATGCGCCCTTTCAGGCTCAGCCTAAGACCATCAACTTCACTCTTGCTCAGAAGCAGAGGCTTTCTAGATTCTGCAAAGTCCACAAAATGCGAGAAGGCACACAAGTAGTTCTTCACTGTTCCCCATGACTTACCTCTTTTTAGCTTTTTCAACAACAGATGGGGTACCTTTTTGACTTCCTGTCCGATAGATCCCATGAGATGCAGAGTAGAAACATGAAACTCTATGGTACCCAAAGTCGTCTCAAGAACGTTCTGAACCATTTATTTACACTTTTTGTTTTGCTTGCCTTTGCTCTTTTTTTTATGTTCATCAAAAAAATGGGGAATGTAATTCCTACCCTCTATGGACTGATACCAGGACAAAAATTCATCAGACAGAGATTCTGCTGTGTGAAAGTCTGGTCTGCGAGAGTTAACTGTTTCTGATGATGCACTTAACTTTATCTGCTTAGACAAATTTGGGCATGATGTTTATCAAATCTATGCACCTTTGATTGTAAGTGCTTTTCTGGTCTGGTTCCTTTCCAAGAACAACCTTGCTCAGAACACACCAGCCGCCGTGGCGAAGTGGTTAGCGTCGCGGACTCCCGGCTGGGAGGTCGTGGGTTCGAATCCCATCAGAAGTCATGTGGGTTTTTCTGCCCCGACCGGCTCCTACCCAGAGTTGAGTTTGCTGCGGACTCAGTTGGGAAGACTGGGACCACACAGTCGAGTTTTTCATCCACTTAATGGATGCGTTTCTGAGAGTGTTGCTCAAATTTGCTGACCAACACTGCAGGTGTCTGTATCTCTCGGGCCTGGTTGACGCCGGGATATATTATGAAAGGAAGCGTAGAGTACAGCCCTGTCATGTAGTCTCAGACCGAAATGGAAATCCGTAGCATCATCATAATCATCATCATTCTCATCGATCAGCATAAAAAAAAAAAAAAAAGTCTCAAGTTCTGTGGCCCTTCATGCCCTGCTCTCATGGTGACCTCAGTTTCGATGTCCTCTCCACGTCTGTCTGTGGCCTTAGTTTGGTTCCGTCGGGGTCACCGGTATCGGCGGGTCATGGGGCTGTCGTTGGACGGACGTGGTGGCGCCCTCCGGAGGGAGAGCTCACTCACGCCGGCTCCGCGACTAAGCAATTATTGTCGTTAGTAGGGGGCTTAGTAGGTGGTGTCCTCGTATGTTAGATCAGAACAGGCACCACTGAACACCACTGAAGTGACTCGGCAGCAGTGCAGTGTCTCTTCCGGTGGGTGGCCTCTTGACGACTTGACATTGGCTGCTGCCTGTGGATTGCCGGTGCCGGGGCTGCGGCGAGGTCGACCGGGCCGTGGCTGTGGACAGGGTGTCGGAATGAGCGGCGTGGGTGCACTGCCTCTGAGGTGGCGCAGAGGTTGGGACAGCAAAAAAAAAAAAAAAAAAAAAAAAAAAAAAAAAAAAAAAAAAAAAAAACCTTGCTCAGAACAGTTATATACTGTCCATGTGCGTTTTGGCTTTTTTTTTTTTTTTTTTTTTTTTTTCAGTTTTTGCAATAAGGAGGGAATTTCAAAATCTGGCACATCTTTATGTACCTGCATTATATGTCGTTTTAAATTTACTACCTCCCCTGAACAGTTTTCAAAGCAGCAACCTCTTTTCTTCCTCTTCCTCTGGGAATCATCTTTCTGCCGTCTGGCTCTGGGTGTTTAACGTCTACGATTCTGCATAACGCGGTTTGGAGCCCTCTGCGTTTTTTTCTTCATCTTCACAGCTCTGCTCGCCCTTCTCATTACCTGTAAGGAAAAAGAAGAATGCAAGACATACAGTTTTCTTCCTTGTTTCTCTTTCACCTTGGTGACTTTTCTTTTTCACATCCAGAGATGAATACAAAGCCCTTGTCAGAAAATAATTTCACCATTAGGAAATGAAACCCAGTTTCAAGATTAAGGATTATAGGTCCAGCATGGGCAGTGGGTGAATGCCTTGTGCCACCATGTGGGGATGCCGCAGTATCTTTTGTACAAATAGTTGCACCTTCTGGAACTTCAGGGCTTGTAACTCTCTCTACTCTGCACCTCTCTTTGACTCTGGCTTGTCACTTGGTGTCCTTTCATCTACATACATGCATGAGAATGAAACAACACTTAAAATTTTAGACCCAAAGTCTTTCAACACGAAATGGCTAAACTAAGCAAATGAAAATATAGAGAGGAATACTCACTCTTCAGCAGCAGCAAAGATAATAAATGGAAATTTGGCACACACCGTAGTACAGTATACACCCACCATAATTTGTTAACACACACACACACACTTACACAGCCCCCCCCCCCCCCCCCCCCCCCCCCCCAATCTAACCACTGCTGAACCGAAATCTGGATCTGGCGGCCATTTTTGTGTACATCTTTTTTGGCAATTGAGTTGCAACATCAGGAGGCCTACAACACCCTCAGCCACTGAAAGTCATAAAAAAAAATAATCTACACTCTTTGCCCCAACTCTGCAATGACCTCGATCCCATCTCATACACACACCCTGCTCCTTTTCCTTCCCATTACTTCCCATATGTTAAAGTCTGGACAAAGTGATTTCACCTTGTGTTAAAGAAATAAATAATAATAGTAATATGAAGTACAATAAGTAAATAAAAGGGCGATGGAGCAAGGAAAAATAATGACTGATTGCTGATGGCTGAGTGTAGTACCTGTGTCAACATTTCTTCTTTAGAATGCATTACGTTTTGATTCTCAACTTCATTTTCTGAGAAGATTGGATCTATATTCAGATCCAAGTTATTTTTATATTCAAGGACAATCAAAATTCGATTGATTTACTTAGTTTATTCACTTAATGAAATAAGTAAACAGTATAAGCAATTCATGGCTGTTTACAAAGAACTTTATATTTCTATTTAATTCATAAAAAGTTCCCACAAAAAAAGTTGGTTTGGTCAATAATTTGACCATGCTCAAACTTCTGTAAACTAAAACATGATTTTATTTTTGTCACGTCTTGACTTAATACTAAAATGACAGCTTGTGAAAACTGGCCGTAGGAAAGGTAGAAATGTTTAACTCTTTAGGCAAAGCATGTAAGCTGAACTCATTGTGACATATCAGCCTGTGAGTCGACTTCCTAATGCCACGGGACAAAAAAAGAGTAACATAATTTGTCGTTATTAGTGCTTTATCCTCCAGTCGCAAGGTATTACGTCGTAACAAGCAGTGTGGCCTTTCGTGTATATTCTCTACTTTCCATAAAGGGGATATGGTAATGTGAAAAGAAACAGAAGTGTGAACATAAGGCATCAGCATTTTGATTCACAAAAACGTGACAGTGAATTGGAACTTATCATTAAATGGGCAAAACCATGAAATTTTCTCCGTGCCACGTGTGGTATGTTTGCATCGTTTAATAAAACACAAGGCAAAGTAGTATTGTCACAGCATATGGTAATGAGATTTTGCATGTGTAAAACGCAGGCAAAGAAAGACGGGTTGTGGCACTATGATAAGTTACCAAAAGGATCTTCATAAATGCTAATTGTAAAACACTACATGCAATATGTAAAAAAAAAACGGTGTAAAAGAGTAATGCCTTTGTTATATCATCTGCTTTCATAGTTTTGATATTGCACGTCAGGAACGCTATAGATTTAGTGTTGTGTGTGAGTCACAGTTCACACTACCCCCAATCCCGCCGTGTAGGCCTAGAAATCGTAAAAAGAAAAACATTTATGATAATTTTTTCAAAATTTCCTTTCAATGAGTGTAAGCACATATGCAGGACTAAAATCTGACAAATTTTGAAAAAAATCCAACCGATAGTTATTTTACAATGTTCGGTTTATGTTTCAACTGCAAATCGTGTTCGCTGAAAACTAATGTCGACTTATTTTCTAAAGTCGAAACAGGGATTTCTCTCAAAAGCAAAAAAATCCCGTGGTAGTGAAATTAATCATTGTTATTGGTTTTACTTTTAGGGCAAAAGGAGTTTTATTTTCGAGTGCCATCTACCCCTATTTGTTTCTTTGGCAATATTCAAATTTCATATTTTTTAATTTTTTTACTTTTAAGTAGCCTCACTTGGACAACCAACTACTCTCACAAAAAAGGGTGAATTCCAGGTGCGTTTCAATTTTCTGATGCCATCTACACTCCAAAGTAGCGTGCTGAGAGAAAATCAATATTGACAATTTTATCCTTGCGGTGGCATTGCACGAAAATAAGTTAACAAGTTCCTTGCCACTGGGTAGTGGTGGTGGGTGGTGGTGTCGGTGATGGTGGTGGTGGTGTACCTTTTTTTCCCCACCGGTTTGGTTACCTATAGGCCTGTAAGTAGGCGTTCACATTTGACATGTTACTTACAATATGACTGGTTACTTACAAGATGAATGGTTACTGAACCCCTTTTGTGATTGGTTACTTATTTGGTGAAATGTTACCCAGGTGTGACAGGATACTTAATTTTGGACATGGCAACGGCTGCTTACATGTGACATGTGTGATATGTTACCTCATGTTGAACTGCTACTTAGTAGGGTTCGGGTTAGGGTTAGAGTTAACCCAAACCTTAGGTGTGTAGATTACACACACACACTGTGCGGATCATGGTGTAATAATGGAATATTCGTCCTTAAGTTTTGAAGATGACCATGATGACTCCATTCTCAGATGGAAGAGTGGTTAGTGTCTGTCCGTAGGTGGCTGATAGGCCGATCCGGTCCTGGAAGGCAAGTCCAAATGTGGGAAACATGTGGGTGGGTGCTACTGTGCAGGTGGAGGTAGCTCTAGCTTTGCAAGCAGCTTGCTTTCTTTTAGCTTTCGAATTGCGTCTCTTTGATGTGTATGCCCCCTTTGTTAGGCTGCTTTGCCAGACTGGGCGGTCCAGGGCAAGCGACTAAAGTGTTGAGGTTGATGTCCAGGGCTTTGAGGGACATTTTGAGGCAATCATTGAAATGTTTCTTCTCCTCCCCGCCCCCTCCCCACAGCTTTGCGCCTGTCCTGACTCAGTTCGTACAGTAGCTGTTTCGGCAGTGGACAGTGACATTCTAACGATGTGGCCAGACCATCTGGCTTGGGATTTCTGCAGTAGAGCGTAGATGCTGGGAATGCTGGTCTTTTCCAGGACCTTTGTGTCTAGGACTTTGTCCTGCCACCTGATGTGTAGGAGTCTGCGGAGACAGCTAAGGTCGAAATGATTGAGCTGTTTGGTGTGTCTGCAGTAGACAGTCCAGGTCTCACACAGGCATATAGCAGAGTGGTTAGTAGCACAACATGGTATAGACCTTCAGCTTGGTGGCGAGGCTTAGTCCTCTCCACTCCCAGACAAGGAATAAAGCCTTACACCTCTTCCTCCTTTGTTCACACACACACACACAATGGAGAGGCTGAGAGGGGAAATGACAGGGAGACAGACAGACAGACAAAGTATGTGAGAGAGAGAGAGAGATAGGGAGAGCAGGAGCGAGCGAGCGAGCGAGAGAGAGTGAGTATGAAAGATTGGGAGACCACAAAAAAGAGAGCGAGTGAGCGAGAGAAAGAGAAAAGAGAGTGTGTGAGAGGGATAGGGAGAGCAAGAGAGAGTGAGAGTGTGTATGTGTGAAAGAGATAAGGACAGCGATAGAGAGAGGGAGGCAGAGTGTGTGTGTGAGAGAGAGAAAGGGAGAGACAGAGAGCAACAATGGTTAAAAAAAATGTCACAAGACATGCCACAAAGTTATTACTTGAAGAAGCAATACATTTATTTTGTAAAACAACACAACTATAAGGATACATTTAAAATGTTTATAATGACATTTCCAAACAAAAAAATGACGGTCAACTGAATCGGCATACATTGAGAGATGTATATCTTACACTACTCATTAAAAATAAGATATTTAGGTAAAAGTTTGGCTGTGCCTTAAGAAAATAGTCCTCCAAAAACTTAATGTTTAGTCTTAATTGGTGTGTCAATTACATCAACCTTGCCCTCCTATAATGATTTATTCCCGTTTTTTGCTGAGAAACAGATCAATTCAATTACTAATATCTTTTAAAACTACAAATTAAAGATGTGCAAATCTTCTTAAAAACTAAAAAAAATCACATATCTGGAAAACAAAATTAGCACCCATAATTGTTGATACAAAGCCGTTTCAACTGAAGTGATCTGTATTTGTTTAATAGAGGTGGGTCCAATGTCTGCATAAAGAAAATCATCATTGAAAAAAAAACAAAAACACGATACTACACTATTCATTATATATAGGAAAAACAGTAACATATTTTTCTTTCTTCTTCTTTTTGAAGGTCTTTTCCTTATAATCCAATGAAAACAGAAATGTTTATCAAAAAACAAATCATCTCTATTTGTCATCCACTTTTTATACTCCGGGTGAAAAGGTAAAAAGTAATGAGGTAAGCAGTTTGATCTACACACTGCCAACAACATGGGTCTTACAGGACCCATACACTGTAATCTTTACTAGATGTCACTTTTGACTGCGATCTCAAAAGACATGTCTCTCACAGTCTATACATTTCACATAGGCTTTATCCGTCTCGGCCTCTGCTGCTGAAGCGGGTCATCTAGACCCACGCATTTCAAAGATAAAGCCCCTGTGAAATGTGTGAACTATGAGAGATCCACATCATCAGGCGTGTTCTGTCAAAAACAGTCTGGAACAGGTTAAAGAGAACACACATAAGGTCCCAAAAATGAACAAGTGATAAGGCCCCTGTTAACAACCAGTCAGCCAAGGTGACTGACAACCCTGAGACGAAAACATTATAACAGTTCTGTGTTGAATATGACAACACGATTTAGGAAAATGTGATGCACCAAGACAATGTTTGATTTACTCAAGATCAATCATGTACAAGATCAGCAGCGCGGTCTCAGAATCCACAGACCCAGTAACCTCACTCAGCATGGCACAAAATGAAGTCACTCCACAATCCAACAAACCAGCCACCAACAGAGACCAAGGCAAATCTTTAATCCCCCTTTCCCTCCCCAATGATCAATGAGAGAATACAACCAGCTCACAAAAACTATTACATTTTTTTTCATAATAGAAGTGGAGGGAAGGGTAGACACACTGCCCAGAGAACACTAACAATGTGAACAGATTTGTTGCTGATCAAGTTGCTGGTTAAATTATGTTAAGGTGCAGATGAATCCTCCAGCAGACATGATGAGATTTTAGACGACGTCTTTTAAAGAATTGTGTGGATGAATGACCTGTGAGTTGATTTTAACGTGGTGACAGCCCTGATATGGCCCTTTGCGGTTGGCTGGGCTATAAGCAACATCATCTTATCTTATCTTATCTTATCCAGCAGACATCAGTCCAGTCTGTTAGAAGACCATATGAAATGAGGCCACTCCATTTTACTGTAAACTCTCTAAGAAGATGATACAAATCTGACAGGGTATATGCTGACGATTCACATCTTTTAACTCTAAGAAAATGAGAGTTACTAGAAAACATGTTTATTATGAAAGCAACTTCATGGAAAACTTTAAGCTACGCACAGCAGTGTACACATCCGGTTAGGTCCGCCATCTTGGTATAGAAAAACTATGGATATACCTTCACACACACAGACAACAGAGAGTTCGCATACTTTTTCATCTCCTCTAAGTGTGTCTTCACAAAGACATTTTCTGATTGAAGACGGGTTACTTCAATCCTTTGGAGACTGCCCGCAAAGATACTGGCATTTTATTTTTGTTTGCAGGTCTGTCACCTGTGCGTTTTTTCTTTGCAGGTCTGTCACCCGTGTGCTTAATTTGGTTTGCAGGTCTGTCACCTGTGCACTTAAACGCGCATTTTCTATAGCGAGGCGGCGTGCCTTGTCCGCGCAGGTCACCTTTTTTTTTTTTTTCCCTTGGCGGCTCTTCCGTCGCCGGCCCCTCCGTCGCAGTCCCCTCAGTCCAGTACAGTGTGATGGCAGGTATTGCGTTGGTACTGGCCGCCATCTATAAGACAACGGACAGCAGACAAACATAATAGACAACACACCAGAAATAATTTTGTTGGTCTAAGAAAAAGAAAAGCGCCAGGAACACTAACCAAAAGACGCAACGAAACAGCGTCTTTTTTCTATGTGTGCAGCTCAAATGTCAAACCAATGGGTGCGATAGAAGAAGAAGAAGAAAGGAAGAAGAAGAAGAAGAAGAAGACAAATCAATGAAACGCAAACGGCAGCCTAACCAGTAAATAGGAGAACGCTAACATTGCAATAATAATAATGAGAGGAACACTAATATTGCAGTAATAATGAGAAAAAGACAGAAAGAGAGAGAGAGAGAGAGTGAAAACACACAGACACACAAGAAAAGATAAAAGAACCCAACTAAAATGGCGTTTAGACTAGATTACCGGTGTCTTGGGGGCTTGCTGGCTGCAATATTGACGAGAGTGACGGCTGCAGGAGTGAGGATGATGATGATGTGGTGGTAGCAGAGGAAAGGACCCAAAAGTAGCATGTTCGCCGTGTTGAAGCACCATCATCTCTAGCACTTCAATTTAAAAAAGGAACGCACAACGTCATTGTCTATACATTTGTCAATAGCGGATTCTCGTTGTTGTATGGTTGATCCCTGAAGCGATCGAAGAATGGCGGTTCGGCAACTTTCCTGTAGCGTTGGCACTGTTGCCTTGACGATACCATCTTGTATGGACGAAAACATAGACGTTCTCATTAGTAGGCGTTTTAAACCATTCTGCTTCACTGTTAATATTACGAATGGTTATTGGTTTTAAAATATAAAACAGTTTCCATAAATTGTTCTTCTTCTGTACGATGGGGTAACACTCGCTTACAACACTTCATAAACGTTGTCCGCCAATTGATTAGTTTGTGCGCGCTTGGGGAGTGGTATAACTGTAACAAAACGTCGTAGTGTCTATTGCTCACTAACTTATGCACCAACATCATGACGGTGCTTTTCTTGACGTACGCATTTTCTATCAGGGCTACGGCTCTATTCCAGTTGGTGGTTTCCATCGTATAAAACATCATCCAGTCCATAACGGTTATAAAGACTTGTCCACTGATCTGAATGTAGAACCAATTGCCCCGGTTAAACTCTTTCCAAAAACGCGTTTCGTACGTATACCATTTCATAAAATCAACCGTGTCAATGTTGTTCACGCGACACAGGTCTATAAATAGAAATGGGTTTCTGTTCGTTAAGACCCGCCTCAACAATAAATATTTAACGTATCTATTCAACCGTCGAACGTGCCTTGGGCAGTCAAAATCAATTCCTGTATTAAGGGCCGAACAAACCATACAGATATCTTCATGAGTCATTCGCTTAGTCGCCTTTTCCCATAGGTCTGGATCAACGTTTTCGTACACAGCTTTAATCTTACTATTTTTATTACAAAAGTTTCTTTCTTTACAAGCCTTTTGCAAAAAACTCTGTGACAGTATACATCGTTTTTTGGGGGTTAACGTTTGGCATGTAATATTTACCTATCGACTTGACACATGGCGAGACAATTCTAGTTACTAGATGCAAGTTACTTCCCTGGATGTTCCCATGGAGAAGAAACGGAAAGAAAAGAATAAGTGGCAACCTGTCAACTTGTTCACCGCTATCGATAGTCAAATCGATGAGTCACCGCATATTCTAGATACACACATCGACACGAAAACATTATATGGTGTCAGAGCAACGAACCCAAACCCACGAATAAGACCATTCCAGTGCTGATCAGCAATCGACAGTGAAATCTTCGGAGGTCTGATTCAATCACGTACGTAGCAACGCAACGTAACGATTCTACACTGGCTAAAGTGAATGTTACTGTAACTACACTGTAGCAATTGTTGTTAAAATGACTTCAACCTCTCAAAACAACCCATCTATAAATTGGGATGCCCAAATCTAAAGGAAGAGTGGCAAAACTTCAGCCAGCATTCAAAACTCATGTTTCAAGGCCCACTCAAGCAAACTTCAGCAGAAGCTTGTGCAGCCTACATACTCATCTGGGTCGGCCAGAAAGGCAGAGACATATTCAGTTCATGGGATCTATCAGATCCTGATGCAAAAAAGTTGACCTGATATTAAATAAATTTCACGAGCACACCGAACCAAAAACAAAGTATTTGCTCGATACATCTTTCATGAAAGAACACAGAAACCACATGAAACCTTTTCTGAGTTTGTGACAGATCTACGCAACCTTATCCAAACGTGCGGTTATCAAGCAGATCTAAGAGACGAAATGATTCGAGATCGCATTGTTGCAGGCATCGCATTGCAAGAAATCGGAGAAAAGCTACTGACTTAAGGCGACAAACTCACGATGACGTCTGCAATTGATATTGGTATTGCTCACGAAACGACACAAGAACGTCTCAAATCAATGTCAGCAACAGCAAATCCTCAGCAAGCCGATGTACTCAAAAGACCATGGAAGAAAAATGATGAAAGTCACTGCCAACACCAAACACACGGATCTAGAAGACACGGCACAGCATGCAGAAACTGTGGAAGAATTCACAAGAAAGAATGTCCAGCCTTTGGTTCAACCTGCAGCTACTGCCACAAAGCCAATCACTGGGCCAAAGTCTGTATTTAAAAAAAAAAACAAGAAGAATCACAGAGGAGAAACAAAATCTGGGCAGTTGAAGAAGAGAGTGACAGTGAAAACGAACTCTTTGTCAGTGCAATAACAAACGAGGAAACTCCTAACTCCGTGAGTGCTGACATTGAACTCGAAACTGGAAATGTTATTCAATTCAAAATTGACACAGGAGCACAAGCCAATGTGATTCCAACAACAGTCTTCAAGAAGCTATCTTGTCATTTACCTGTCATGCCCTGCAAAAGAAAAACTCATCAACTACACGGGAGAAGCCCTGAAAGTTGTTGGTGCTGTGAACCTGAAGGTGAAATACAAAAACAATACTTATCATGGCCGAGTCTATGTTGCTGACACACCTTCACAACCAGTGTTTGGATTACAGGCATCACTGAAATTACATCTCATCGAAATTGTCATGTCAGTTGAATCTCCTCTGGTGACAAAAGATGAAATCCCTAAAAGAATTCAGTCAAACCTTCACTGGATTAGGATCCCTAAAAGGTGAGATCAAAATCCATCTTAAAGAAGATGCAGTTCCAGTGGTTCATGCTCCTCGCCGAGTACCGCATGCACTCAAGAGAGACTAAAAAATGACCTTGGAAAAATGGAAAAGTCCGGAGTGATTAGTAAAGTCACTGAACCAACAGAAGCGGTCAATTCTCTTGTTATCGTTGAAAAAAAGCAACGGAAAACTTCGCATTTGCCTTGACCCAAAAGACCTCAACAAGGCAATAAAAAGGCCTCTTTACCCATCACCAACACTAGAAGACGCCCTTGCTAAACTGTCAGGTGCCAAATACTTCTCCAAACTGGATGCCCAATCTGGATACTGGCAGTTGAAACTGGACGAGAAGTCCTCATACCTGACCACTTTTAACACTCCATTAGGACGGTACCGGTTCAATCGACTGCCATTCGGTATCATTTCTGCTCAAGATGAGTTCCAGAGAAAAATGGATGAAGTGTTTGAAGGCCTACCACATGTCACTCCTCTTGTTGATGACATCATCGTCAGCGGAAAAAAAAACATTGAAGAGCACAACAAAAACCTGAGGGAGGCTCTACAGCGAGCAGAAGAAAGAAATCTGAAGCTGAACCCAGAAAAACTAGAAGTCAGGAAAACAGAAATTGAATACTTTGGACATCTGATTCCAGCGGATGGACTGAAACAGACCCCTCCAAAGTGAAGGCAATCCAGGAGATGCCCCCACCAGCCAATAAGAAAGAGCTGACAACTATGCTTGGCATGATAAATTATCTCGCCAAGTTTGCTCCACAGCTTTCTGAGGTGACCAAACCCATGCGTGATCTTCTCAAGGACGATGTGGAATTCTCTGACACAAACCCCAAGAAGATGCTTTGAACAAAGCAAAAGCAGCAATCGCCAGTCAACCTGTCCTTGCATATTTCGATCCATCAAAACCAACAACGCTGCAAGTTGATGCCAGCAAAACATGGACTTGGTGCTGTATTGACCCAAGATGGAAAACCCATCTCTTTCGCATCCAAATCTCTCATTGCAACCGAGCAGAACTATGCTCAGATTGAAAAAGAACTCCTGGCGATTGTGTTTGGATGCAAAAGATTTCATCAATACATTTACGGCCAGAAAAGTCACCGTGGAATCTGACCACAAACCCCTGGAAGCCATTTCCAAAAAGACCCTGGATAAAGCTCCACCACGCCTCCAGCGCATGTTTTTGCAGTTGCAAAAATATGACCTCAACATCACCCACATGCCTGGAAAACTCATCCCAGTGGCTGACACGCTTTTCCCGCATTTACTCGTCCTCTGAATCAGGAGGAAACCTGGAAAACCCGGAATTTCAAGTCCACAGCATCCTGAAAACATGCCTGTCAGTGACAACAAAATACAGGACATCAAAAAGGCAACAGGTGAAGACCAACATTACAAGTCCTGCAATCAGCCATTCAAAATGGTTGGCCAGACAAGCGTCAAAAATGCAACAGCAAGATTGTGGATTTCTGGAATTTCAGAGATGAGCTTGCCATCATCGATGGTATTATTCTCAAAGGAGAGAAGATCATCATCCCCAAAGCTCTACAAACAGAAATGGTTCAAAAGATCCACACATGCCACCTTGGAACAGAAAAAAAACAAAACAGCGTGCAAGAACCATACTGTTTTGGCCTGGTATGACTACAGACATTGAAAAATACATTGCAGCATGTCCCATCTGTAGCTCCAAAGCCAAATCCAACCCCAAAGAACCCCTCTTACCTCACGCCGTTCCATCTCGTCCCTGGCAAAAAGTAGGAGTTGACATCTTCATGTGGGACAGAAAAAACTATCTGATAACCGTCGATTACTACAGTAGATACTTTGAAGTCCATGAACCACCATGCATGTCATCTGCTATTGTCATCAGGAAACTGTCTGTGCACTTCGCCCGACATGGCATACCCGAGACTGTCATGAGTGACAACAGTGCCCAATTCTCAGCAGAAGAGTTCAAGACCTTTGCCACAAAATGGGATTTTCAGCACATCACTTCAAGTCCTGGATACCCACAATCAAATGGCCTTGCAGAAAAGACGGTGCAAACAGTCAAGAACATTCTTAAAAAAGCAAAGTCTGATGGCCGAAATGCTCTACTTAGCATCTTGGAGTATCGCAACACACCCGTGGACAACTTGGCTTCTCCAGCTCAACTATTGATGGGCCGACAACTACGCTCCATCCTTCCAACCACCACACAACAGCTGAAACCAAAAAACATTGACCCAGAAAAACTTATCTCCAGGCGTCACTATCTCCAGTCCACACAGAAAAGGTATTACGACAGAGGTGCACATTCCCTGCCTCCCATGAAGTCTGGTGATCCTGTCAGAATACAACTCACCAGAGGAGACGACTGGAAATCGGGCACCATCACATCAACCTGCAACGAACCTCGGTCTTGCACTGTGCAAACCGAAGATGGCTCAGTTTATCGACGCAACCGGCGGTTCCTACGTCAACCCAGAAAACATCCAGAGCGGCATCCAGGCATCTCGTCCCTTTATGGACCTAAATCTCCACAGCCTGCTGCGGATTATGCCAAGAACCAGGACCACTCAAAGACCACCACAATGGACCTGCCTCATATGTCACCAGAAGTGGCCGCAGTGTTCGTCCCCCAGTGAGAACGGACAATTAATGCAAACGCATCGACAATTCCTTACATCAATCTAAAACTATACGTACATATATATATATATATAGGTATATATATATATATATATATATTTTTTTTTTTGTTTGTTTGTTTTTTTTTGCTTTTTTTTTTTTTTAAGAAAAGAAGGGGGATGTAATATTTACCAATCGACTTGACACATGGTGAGACAATTCTAGTTACTAGATGCAAGTTACTTCCCTGGATGTTCCCATAGAGAAGAAAAGGAAAGAAAAAAATCAATGGCAACCTGTCAACTTGTTCACCGCTATCGATAGTCAAATCGATGAGTCACCGCATATTCTAGATACACACATCGACACGAAAACATTATAACAGTATACATCGTTTTTGGGGGGTTAACGTTTGGCTCAATCGTAAAATTTCACTAATTACTGGTCTTTCGTGTGGCGCCTCATTGGCTTCCTGCCGATAATAAAATACATCCTATTTACCCCCTGACTGGGGATTGGCACCATGAACCTGTTTCGTTCAGTAACGCCTATGTATTTGAAGCAACAGCGTTCTCTTTCCATCGTCTGATTTTTATCCCAATATGATGGGCAGGTAACTTCTGGTGTCGCAGGCGTCGGTACCCGCGCGCACACGTGGTCGGCTTCGGCGGGTATAGATATTGGACCCAACGTGTACCCGTTCTTTCCAGGATTGGGTCGGACGCTTCTAATGTACTGTTCCGTGTTGGCTTTGCAGCATCAACCAGAAACTGGTCAAACTCAACCGTGTCGTGCCGGCCCACTAGTTTTCAGGTTAACACGATCCCGGTCCTTCACTTTAACAAAGCGGATGCAGCAGTGAAAGATTACTCCCATGGCCAGATGCTCTGTTCTCCGTAAGCTTTCTGAACAGACAGAATTACATGTGTTTAAAAAGATGTGTGTGTGTGTGTGTATGTGTGTAAGACGCAATAAAGATACATAAATTTGGCGCGCAAGAAAGAGCAGTTGCGGTTAGCATCACAATAGTCGTTACTGCAAATAACTAAATAACTTGATATTCCATTGGATTAGTGGAAGAAGAAACATAAGAATGAACTTACCTCTGAAAAAGGCAAAGACACCACAGGCAAACACAGAAAGCACTCACTGAAGTATGTTGAAATGCTGACGACTGACTACACGCCGCCAGTATATATAGTCTATGTGGTCCTTTTTTTTCCCTTCCTCTTGTTCCTTTATATTAGCAACAATGAGACAGCCACTCAAGTACACAACTTCCGTTCCTGTAAGTGTTCCTCTCACTCCCCCCCCCCCCCCCCCCCCCAAAAAAAAAAAATTCCCTCCCCTCATTTTTTTTCCTTCCTGCGATCCTGTACTTTTCCCTCCCTAGTTTGTATTCCCTTCACTGACTGAACAAAAAGACAGAGAGAATGAGGCAACAGGATTAACAGACTTGCCATCTGTATGTATTTTATTGCCTTTAACTACGTGGTCAAAGTAACAATATTTTTTATAACCGACTCACAATGAGTTTCATGAGGTCTGTGGCTGAAGATTACATTTGGTATTATTTGAAAAAAAAAAGGGTTGTTAGCATTAACAGCAGTGCGCAGAAGCTGAGTTTATACATACACCCACAGCCACACACACATACACACATACATACACACACGTAGATCTGCACAGTTTCTCGTAGTAAACGTTTCAGCGGCTGCTTTCGTCTGTGTGCAAGGCTGGTGCATCGCAGTTAATGGTCCGTGCGGAAAACGCCACTTAAACGGGAACAAATTGCCGTTGCGCAATTGCGCTCTCCGTCTCTCTCTCCCCACTCTGTCTCTCTCTCTCTCTCTCCCTCTCCACCACTCAGTACTTACACACAGGGCGCCCCTCTCTCTCCACCACTCAGTACTTACAGTACTTACAGCGCCCGCCCCCTCCCCCCGCACATTCCATGAACGCTAACACACATTTCCAAGCCCTCAGTGTCACTCGCTCTTTCTCTCTCTCGTACTCTTTCACATACACAAACAAACATTTCCAACACATTGCACTAGTTTACAGGGTTATTTTTTATTAACAAGCAAGCCCTCTATCACTCTCTCTCTCTCTCTCCCTCTTTCCTTCTATCACCCTCTCTCTTTCTCTCTCTCCCTCTTTCCCTCTGTTAACATATATAACATCTTTTTACTCTCGCATATCATACGTCTCTCTTCTCTCTCTCTCCTCTATCACCCTCTCTCCCTCTATTAACATATAACATCTTTTTTACTCTCGCATATCATACGGCTCGCTCGCTCTCTCTTTTCTCTCTCTCTCTGTCTTCATACGGCTCGCTATCTCTCTCTTTTCTTTCTCGTATGCTCTCTCTTTTCTCTCTGTTCTTTCTCGTATGCTCTCTCTTTTCTCTCTGTGTCTGTCTTTTTCCATTTCACACACATACACACACACACACACACACACACACACACACACACACACAACAAGCAAGAGTAAGCAACATTAACCCTCTTGCAAGGGTAGCCTATCTCACCTTGTAAACAGTAGTCCTGTTTCACCTTGTAAACAGCAGTCCTGTAGGACTATTACAAAGTGTCTCACACACAGCAGGAAGCTAAGCGTCATCACCACTTTTACCAATATGGTAAACACAATCCATAACAATCAATAGAAAGTCGTTATAAGACAGTCGTTATAACACAGTTATAACGCATTATTGGCTGGTTGTGGGCTTGGGACGAGCAGGGCGACGAGTGTTTCTCTTTACCTTACGCGAAGCCGCCCTGTTCAAGGTATATATATTGTGCACAATTCGTTGCACAACACCTTCGGGTAACTCCGACAAGGAGCTTGTAGAAGTTGGGCTGAAGTGATGCAGATTGAACACCTCGGATTCTTTGGGCGCATCCGATCCCATATATTTCTCGTGGCCATGGCAGCGGCATCGTCCAGCAAGCTACCTTGAACCATGCGGTTCAATATAGCATTTACTTGATTAAAGCCGGGTAAAATGTCAGGAATGGATTTATGAAAGAAGTCTTTTGCACCAAAGCGCTTCAAAATCTCCGGCGCCTCTCGCAGAACAGCGGCGTTATCCATGGCCATGGGGTAGTGGGGACCATCGTCGTAGACGTTATAACATATGTTGCAGATAGTGGTTTTGCACATCTGGGTGAACAGAGGGGACAAAACCGAAGAGTTCTCTTCGCACTTTGCCTGCATCCTCGTAATAACGACTTCACCGTCCAATCCATCGGGAGGGTCGATGTTGTCCCAGATGTGGTAGGCCATAGCAACGCGCTGGGATACTGCTTTCCAAATCCTGGGGGCTTGCGGACCCGGGTCCTAGTTCCAAAATTATAGTGTCATCGTCGTCCGTCACATACTGGGCCATGGTGGGGGCGTAGCTAGACATGGTAACTCCCTTTGTCAGCAAGAAAAATGTGCTTAACACACAAGAACTGAAAATTTTATAGGTTTTCCGTTTTTCTCCCGCTATTCTGAATTTATTCTTTCCCCTTCCGTCTTGTTTGTTTTCCGTCTTGTTTGTTCTCCCCCCCCCTGTAAGTTGATAAAAGCTTTCTGGTTTGAAATGTGGGCGAGTTGCTTAGTTCAGAAGTTCTAAAAAAAAAAAATCATGAAGAAGGCAAAAACTTTGTGTAAAAACGTTGATGTGCCAAAAACTATGCTGAATGACAAATCGCCACCACCCCCACCACCCGATGACGACGATGACGATATTAATAAGATTTTCTGGGATATTGCGCTGCAAAAGCCACTTCCCCATAAGGAAAAACAATTCTAAGCCGATGTCACCTCTTGACAAAGAAAAGGAGGAGAAGGACTAAAGGGAGGCGGGGGGGTAGAAGTTATTGTCGTACGGGGGCGGGGGAAGAAGGACGAAAAAGGACTTTCTTCCCCCCCAGGTTTTTTTTTAAGACTCTTTCCTCCTTTTTATTTTCCATCCCCCCTTTTTTTTTCCCATTTAACTGCTCAAATAGCGGTGGCAAGTGGTCAGTGGCAGAGTGAAACCATGAAAGTTCTGAACGGGAAACCGCGTGGATCATTCTTGGGGAGTATGATGATTATACAAGCTTTTTCGTTCTTCTTCTTTACGGCAGTGGCGGTTGACGACTGCGATTTTAGCGGCGATGTAGATACGGAAAGCCAACGGGTGACAATGATCTGTCGATGTCCCGTCAGCAAGAACGGGTGTCCACACTGCACTAAAAGAATCAGGTAGTGTACATCAAACCCGTCGTGGAAGCAGGGCCCTGGACAGTCACTAAACTGTCCACTACCCCAACACGGACATCAGTAGAATATGTCAGAAACAGTACGTACAGATTCATACTTAACCAAAACTACTCTGGAGTTGGCCATCTTCCTGGAGGAGTTAAATTTCAGTGTATAACACAGGGAGTGGACTACTCCAAGCTGTGTCCAAAACAAAAACTACGTACTGGCGATTGACTTTTCAGAGAATGCAAACTTTATACCACACCCAAAGAAGTTACCATCGTTGATCCTGTCACACCCAACGAAGTGACCATCTGAATCGTACCACTGCCAAAGAAGAAGTTACTACCGTTGATGCTACCACTGCCAAAGAAGAAGTTACCACCGCTGATCCTACCACTGCCAAGGAAGAGGTGGTTACCACCACGAATCCTACTACTGCCAAAGAAGAAGTTACCCTCACGAATCCTACCATTGCCACCCTCGATCCTAAAAAAAACACAACTGCGATTTTACCACCAAAATACAGATGGGAGGCAGCTCCAAATAGGTGCGATCTATTGAGGTGTACCTTGGCTATAACATATCACAAGCATATCTGGGTAGAATAAAAGATAAAAAACACAGCAGGTAAAAAACAAAAATTTTATTTTTGGCCTTCTTGCCCTATGCCCTGGGCAAGAGGCCTATTGAGAGCGGGCAAATCGCCCACCATGGGCGTTTTGCCTTACAAGCGAGGACGTCTTGCCTCTTATATGCAGCACATCTAAATTCTTAGTCTTAAAGTTCATAACAAAGGATAAAAGAAACAAAAATGTTGTATAAAAGTAAAATTTGCTGAGTTACACTTGACTAGGGAAGTAATTGCAACATCTAGTGCAAATTCAAAGTAGGCCTATGTTGAACTTTAAATCTGAACACTTGTAGCCTATATACAGTACCAAAGGTTAAAAAAATGAGAACTTGCTGAGTTACCTACTCGGCTACAATAAACAGTCCAGTGCAAAAAAAAGTAGGCATAGGTCTCTTCTTATTCAGAGTCATCGGAATCACAATTTGGACAGATGAATTGAGCCGTTCCTTGGGTGCACTCCTCATGGGCCCAGTGGAGACAAATCTGGCACTGGACCCACACATCTCGGGGTCTGCTGTTGCGATAGGGCTCACAACATATCAGACATGGGCATTCCTCTTCTTCCTGATCTGAATCTTTTTCAGGTTCACGACGCTTCCTCTTCTTCTTTGACTTGCCTTGGCTTGCCTTCTTTTCTTGTCGCGTCTTTTGGACAGTCTGTTTTGAGTGCCTGTCTTCCAGCCTGGCTTTAAAGGGAGAAGTCAACACTGTTGCAGATTCTGCCTTCCTTGATCTCGGTCTCTTGGACTGGATCTTTGGGAGTGGAGAAAAATCTATGGATCAGTTCTGCAATCTCTTCTTTTCTGGAGGTTGAGGCCTCGGGGTCTGTCCTCTGCTCTTGTGGGACAAATGAAGATGAGGGGTCAGGGTGTGTCTGCTGCTCTGGGGTTGGGAAATCAGCTGGGCGTGGAGGTGAGAATGAAGACGCCTCAGGGATCTCAGCTTGTGATGTAGGACCTTGAGGCTCGTCAATCCACCTGTCCACCACACAATCGTAGTGGCCAACATTCTGGCCAATGTTCCTGAACTGGACGACCAGTCTGGGAAGGGTATCTTCTCCGTAGGTTTGGATCACCATGCTGTTTTTGCGCCCAAACCACAATTTTTTTTCCCCAGGACCTTGCTTGTCGCCACGAGTTCAAGCTCACCAGGTAGGGATTTTGAGTCGGCCATGGCGACAATGCGTTCATCCATGGAACCAAAGCGAATCCAGTGCGGTAAATCTGCGTTGATTGTTTCAACATCAAGATCTTTGTATTCGTCGTAATTGTCCCACATGAAAGAGATGACCTGTGCCCGGAGACCGTCTGCCTTGCCAGTCTCTACGGCATGCAGAACTGTGCTCAACAGTTTGCCATGCTCATCCCTTTGGGCAGTTTGAAGCCTTCTGTCCAAGCCTATCACTAGACTTCTAAACAGGCACCGGCCGTCTCCTGATGTTGTAATGACCTCAACGTCTGCCTGATGAGCTGGAGTCTCTACATTGGCAGCCTGTTGGTCAGGGGTGCGGTCAGTTGGCTGGTTTCTGACTCCTGGAGGGTCACCATTTGCATCTTCTTGCTGAGATGGAGTCTCATGGGCAGGGCTGCAGGCAGTTGGGGGGCTGACCTCTGGGAGATCTTCTTCAGTCATCAAGGCTGGCTCAAAGTCGACGTCAGTGAAGACGTTTGGATCATATGGCCAGAGACCACATGTCCTGAATCCCTGGATTGCCCTGTCAGGAAGAGCTGTTCTCATGAAGGCCTTTCCTGACAGGCCAGCAATGTCATGGATGGTGACTCGCTTGCCGGGATTTGCCACCATCCAGCTGTCCCATCTCGTGTTGAAGGCTGTTTTGAGAGGCTTGAAATAACTTCTGTCCAGAACTTGCAACTTGTGTGTGCTATGAGGCGGCAGTGTCAGAAGTTCTATGCCATTTTCTCTGCAGAATTCAACAGCTCCCAGTGTTTTGTGGCTGTGATGCCCATCCAGCAGAATGAGATGAGGGTTGTCACATGAGGTGTTGGTAAACTTCGCAAAAATGTTCCAGCCACCTCACAAAGAGGTCAGAATCTGTCCAGCCACTTGGACTTGCATAACCTACTGCTTGAGTTGGGGCGTCTTTCATCAGTGAGTCCACCATTCTCTTTCGAGGAAAGATGTACATGGGTGGTAAAAAATACCCCTGCTGCGCTGCATGCACACAAATGTTACCAAAGACCCACGCTCAGCGCTGGTCACCTTCCAACTTGGCGAGCACCCTTTGGAGCCATGACCTTCCCAGGTTTCTGCACAGTTGAGAGTCCCGATTCGTCCATATTCCAAATGCGTGAGGGTGGGTACTCATGCTTGTCCAGGAGCTCTTTGTACAGGCGAAAAAAATTCTGGACTTGCTCCTTGTGAACCCCACTGCACGGGAAAGGCTTGTTGCTTGTGGCTGCCGAATGCTAAGGTTATGCCGATCGAGAAAGCTGTGGACCCAGGCAGTCCCAGCCAATCTTGTTTCTTTATTGAAAGGATGATGAAGGCCTGCCTTTTCAGCGATTTCAAAGGCAAGACGCTGTAGATCCTTCACTCTCAGCCCATGCAGACGTCTTTGCATACTAAACATATGCTCTTTCAGCTGGCACTCTATCTCGGTGGGAAGGGCCTTCCTGTATCGTCCGAAATTCAACACCCCAGGTTCAAGCACCTTCTTGTCCCTGTGACGACGAAGTGTTCGAGCAGGCACACCGTCCTTGCTGGCTCGGATTAAAGGAACACCGTTGCTGACTGCCCTCAAGGCTTCGGACAAAATGCTATGCCCATATTTTCCCCTCTCCGTCTTTCTCTTGTAGTTCGTCACCATTTCTGAAAACAATAACAAAAAACACTTTTGTTTTATTAACAGTAATAGAAACAGAAAGCATCTTCAAACCAAGGTATTTAATAGCATTTTAGCCCTGTGCAGTACACAAGGAAAAAGTAAAAAAAAAATATCCTAAATAGAGGGAGTTGGTGGTTTGGTGACTATGGCCTATGTTCCACTTGGGGCATAAAAGCATGGTACAGCTTGGGATTTTTGCTATTTAAGTATGTGATCGTAAGGAATATAGTGAAACTACTTCATATAAATAAGCGAGGCATAACGCCTAGTGTTTGAGGCAAAAAGCCCACCGGTAGGCCTTTTGCCTTGAACCCAGTATGGGCCTTTTGCCTGA
This sequence comes from Conus betulinus, assembly GCA_016801955.1. Taxonomy (NCBI): domain Eukaryota; kingdom Metazoa; phylum Mollusca; class Gastropoda; order Neogastropoda; family Conidae; genus Conus; species Conus betulinus. The sequence goes on from JADBJO010015447.1 coordinate 35,754, forward strand.
CTATGACTCAGTGATGATGTTTGGTAATAGTGCGGGAAAATGGCGACGTATACTGCATCAACTGGCATTGAAAGGTGCGCGAAAGATTCCTCTAACATATAAATGAAAACATTTCAGAAATTCATCTGTTGCCTAGACAGTGTCACAAAACATTCTGAAGACAAAAGGTACAAAAATAGGGCCTGAATTTTTCGAAATTCTAAAAAAAAAAAAAAAAAAAAAAAACGTACCTTTTGCATGGAGGCTTCAAAACTTCGTGCTGCAGCGTCAGCGGGCAAAGGGAAGCTATCCAAATGCTCCAAGGTGAGTATTGTCCCTTGGTTCCTGAGAAGCCGGGGGTGGGCGTTTGACAAAGATCAAGCCCACTACGGTTTAACCAGATATGTGACACCCAAGACACCCAAAGAAGCTACGACAACTACTACCGAACCAACGAAAGTTCTTTTTGTACTTAAAATCCCACCCCTGTTGCCTTTCATCTTGTTCTGTTGCCTAACTTTTTTTGCCCCTTCTGATGTTCTTTTGCCTGCTCTGCTGCTTCTTTCGCCAGCTTCTCCCAGAGTAATTAACACGTGGTGTATACACGCTCGTATTGAAAAAAAAAAAGGGGGGGGGGGGGGAACTAATTTTCTCCTCCTCCCCCCCCCCCCCCCCCCAATAAATAAAATATAGATGTGAGATACTTCTTGGCAATATTCAAATTTCATATTTTTTAATTTTTACTTTTAAGTAGCCTCACTTGGACATCCAACTACTCTCACAAAAAAGGGTGAATTCCGAATCTGTAAACATAAAGCGGGGAATATGGGGAATAACAATGAGAAAGATAGTCCTGCTGGTCCAGCAAGGATCTCACCACGAGGGAGAATGGGTAGCGTTTATTATCTGATCTATTATTCTTGCGCACTAAGAACATGCCCTCACCCCCGGGAGTCTTCTGTATCATCATATAGCTCGGGATAGTATAAAGATCCTTCCCGCAGATGTCTCAGTTTTGAGGCACGCAGCTCTTTAGTGCACGCATGATACATACATACATACATACATACATACATACCCAAGTAGGGTCCATTTTATGATGTTGCCATATTCTATTTTCATGGCGCCCCGGTGGCTGCTCACCGAAGGGTACACTCCAGGCACCTTGAACATGGTGTCCAACAAAAATTTAGTTATGTCAGTAGACCACAGCCGTAAGAGGCCCCTGATGTAGCCAATGTATATGAACTTTGGTCCCCAGCTCGTTATTCCCGCGAGGAAGAAGGTATGGCCATACTCAGGACCCCTCCCTACCATAAACGTCCCCCCCTCCGAAGCGTCTCGCAGGAAGGTCTGTGCTTCATCAAAATCTAATTCTGTATGTAATAAACACCCTTCCACGCGATCTTTGAGTTCTTGAAAGAGATTAACATTTTACATCGGATCTGAGGTTTTACCGTGGAAATTTTTTGTTGTTTTGTTTGTTTTTTGTTGTTTTTTGTTTTTAACAAACTTTTGGATGGGTTTTTAGAACATGTATTTTAAAGAGTTGTGTGAATGAAAGACTTGTAAGTTGATTTTAACGTGGTGACAGCCCTGATATGGCCCTTTGCGGTCGGCTGGGCTATAAGCAACATTATCTTATCTTACCTTAAACACCCTTCCAAACACCCTTTCTCTAGCTCTCGCCTCCAAGACATGGCGCAACACAATCAAACAACAACAGTGACAAATGACATAATGACAAGAGCAACACTCGCAGGTGCCATTCGCCTCGCCTGGCTCCCCCCCTTTTCCGCCTGTCACCAATGGACCGCATCCTGATCCCTGATCCCTTCTCCCCCCCCCCCCCCCCGCCGCCCACACACACACACACACACATACACAGAGAAACAAAGGGAACACTAACCGAGGTATTGTCCATCTTGTGTTGGCAAAAACCACGGTAGAACCGACAAAATAAGTATTTGGAACAACAACGCCAGGCCTCCAAACCTTATTAAGAAGTTGTTTTTTAAGGAGATACCACACGTCAGCCTCCAAGAGTCGTCAGAACCCCGGCCACGTGCCCGAGATTTTTATAGACTCACCCCCCCGGCTTGCGAAGGCTTTCTGGAAGGCGACATTGTAGCGTAGTTGTCCATCCATCCTTTGTGCTTTGGGTCGGTTGCTGTTTTCATTGAAGTGAACTGCAGCCAATATGCTTCTGTAAATGGTTTAAAAGGATATTTGTACTTAATATATTTTAAAGATATTAAGGCAAAAAAAGAGGTATTGTTACGGTACCCTGACTGACACATTTTCTTTATGCTGACCTGATCTTTTTTCTGCTGGGGGGGGGGGGGGAGGGGGGGGGGGGGGAAGACAGAGATTAAGAAGATGGCATCGATCGCCGTCATGAAAGTGCCATGTTTCCAAAAATATGATGATAATGAACACACGTTTAAAGAATCGTCCATACTCGCTGATATTTACTGGGACATTTATTCTCATATAGGAAAACACTATCATTTGCTGTGGTAGTGAAATAGCGGAACTTTTCAAGCTGGATTGGTCCCCCACTCGGTGAAAAAAAAAAAAAGAAAAAAAAAAAAAGAAAGAAGACATTTACCAAGTCAACCTTTTTTTTACCAGGTAACCATTACCTTTTCTTTTTGGAAGACTTGGGGGGCAGTGGGGGGGAGGGAGCTAATTTCATGTAACAATTAAAAAAAAATCTCTTTTACTTGTTTAAAAATCCTTACTCATAGTTGTATATTTTGTCATTTTGAAATGGTTCCTTGTTTACTTATATGATACTAGCTGATCCACCCACTCTGCTGTGTGTTTCCCACCTTCCCCCTGCTCCCTCACTAGCTGATCCACCCACTCTGCTGTGTGTTTCCCACCTTCCCCCTGCTCCCCTCCCTCCCTCCCCCGTCTTTGTCAATGCGTCTCGGCCCTTCGTCCAAGGTCTGACTTTGGTGTTTACAAAGCTGGGTGGGAGATCCGAGGTCCAACAGAAAGTGTATGTGCAACCGTGAGGGCCAATTCCCACTAAACTGACCGCAGGAGGGGTCCAGACACACTGGCAGACCCAAAAATGGGCACACACACGTTGCCTCACTGTCGTAATGTAATAGATATGCCAGAAAGGTATAAAATACGGTAATAGAGGATAATTTACCTGTGTACCATCCCATCATAGGAGAATCCAATCATCTTCGGAGCGAAGTGGTTGAGCACAGAGTGAAACGCCTCAATGGCAGCAGTTTGAGGTCCAGTGGACAGCTGTGGGACATCTCGCAGCATGTATGTAGACTGGAGGACATCCAGTGTTAGTACTGACACTTTGCTGCCTGAAAATAGAAAAAGACGATGAGACTTAACAAGTCTTCTTTCCATTACTTATTTTCAATCTGAACGTGGGAAATATTAGCTGGTATGGGTTTAAAAGTGAAATTAGCCTAGATTTGTATTCACTTTTTCAAACAGTGGCGCTGAAGACTGTTTATTGGTAGCTGAGTAATTACCAGCTTCATGTCAATAAAACTGGAAAAAAAAAAAAATCCTTGTTGTTGTCTTTCATGCTGCGAGAAATTGGAAACATGTTATATATGTAACATTGCACTAATAACACTTAAAAAACAGATCTGTTTACTCAAATCTTTGCAAATTTGTCATTTCCGAAACGAAAAAATCGTACTTATTCCAAAAAAGAAATCAACATGAGGCTGACTCTGACCAAATCTGAATCCTATAGGGCCAAGTGATGTATTCCTGGACTTTTGAGATGACTTTCCAGTGATTTTCTGTGCAACTTGTTCATGATTTTTAGATTCTGCGTCATCTAACCTGGAATTACACAATGCAGTCGCCCCTGCTAGTTTTAGGGGGCCCACAATCACAAATACCCTTTTGGAAAAATCGTAAGGGTAAACAGGCCTGTTTAAAATTAGAAGGAAAAAAAAAACATCTTACACCAGTGTGATAAATGGACAATTATAATTTGTACTGACCTTCCTTCAGCCACTTTTTTCCGCCGTTCTTGACCTTCCAGAGGAGGGTGTGCACATTCAGTAAATGCAGACCTTTCATGGTCATGCTTGTTGTGCAGATGGTTGCACAAAGACTGCCACTTTTCCAGCATCAACTTTCCATCAGCCTCAGGAGAGTGGAGACTACTGTCCAATACAAATGATTGATGATGGACCAAATCCACAGCGACAGCTCCTTGCAGTCTTTGGTGTTGGCCACCTTCAGTAGTTTCTTCTTCAGTCCTGTAAAAAAAAAACAAATTTGCACAAACGTTATAGCATCTATTTACTCTGAATTCTTTAGTTTGGGATTTGCCAGGGTTTTCATTATGAATCATTTGAAGTAAACCACAATATTTTTCTCGCTATGTAAAGGAGTTTGACCTGGATACATTGAATTTTCCTCTCATTCTGCACCAAGTTCCATGGAGTCTTGGATGAGACAAATAAACTTGAAGTCTAATGTGTCCATGTTAAACCCAGTGGCAAAAAAAAGTACTCATTTGTTTTAAATTTACACACACTTGTTCTCTTATTATCATCAGTTACAAACAATCGCAAGCAAGAGAGAAAAAGAAACAAACCAATGTGTGGTCCTAGGGGAAAAAGTATGGCACTGTAACAGAACAAAAGGTAAACTATCTGACTCAGCTCCTGTACACAACAGATATTCAAAATGAATAAAGTCCCTCTTTGCATGAAAAATGGAAGCTGACAAGGACCATACTTTGCTCCTTCATCAAGATTACCTAGCCTGCAGTTACTCAAAAGTTATGGAGTTGTATGACCAGGAACAGTCGACCATGGCCAAAACAACATTAGGTTTTCTTCCAGTTTCCTGACTAACCCTAGTTCTTCACCCCCATCCCTAAAGTTTTCTTGACTAATGGGAAAAAATAAATGCATCACGGGCGCCAGTGACATTCAGGGTACCAAATATGACATAAAATAAAGCACCAACCAGTGCATGATTTTGGTGAAAGCTGAAAAAAAAAATGCCGACCTACCAACCCCATTAAAAAAAAAAAAAAACTTATGAAACTGTAAACAGACCTTTTTGTGGCCTAAAAAGAAGACGCACACATTTGGCAAGAAAATGTTAGTCGTTGTGGGACATGGGGTAGGGGGTGTGTCCAATGAAGCATGAGGGATCTTTTATTTTACCCAATCTGTAATTTGTACTGCTTTATTGCATGACCTCTAAGGAACTCACCTTTGGCAACATGCCAGACATCAAATGAGTGCTTAATGCCTGGCATGTTGTCTTTCATGTGCCTGATGATGGAAGGATTCCTGTCTGTCACCAGCTCGCACACATCCCAGCCCATTGTCCTTCAGAAAAGAAAGGCAGCGCTTCAACCCTTCCTTCTCCATTCTGCAGCTGCTTCCCACATCCTCCTCATTGCACTAAACAAAACAGTGTCATGTATCAGGTCACTCTTCAGTGTATGTAACAAAAAAAAACAACTTGGACAAGATATTCAACAAACATATAACCACTCACATACATGCAATAGAAATACACATACACACACATGTATGTAATCCCACCCACACCCACCCACCCTATATACACATTTACTTCTATTTCTACACTAATCACCTAGTTAATGCTAGATTGCTTCAAATTACCTCGTTTCCTGCATTTTTGTGGATAAGTTATTTACTTTTTAGAAGAGACTTAACAAATTCTGGCTACGGTCTCGACCAGTTTTGGATATAATAGCTATGGAAATTCTATAGCAGCGAAGAAAATTCTAGAAAAAGATCACCATGCAATGGCAACACTCATCTTTACACAAACACAAGAGAACAAGAGCCAAGTTCATTAATTTAAATCAACTAACCTGCACAACTCGCGTATCAATCACCATCATCAGGTCCAAATCGAGGAGTGTATATGTGCCATATTTGGCACTGTGGCCAGGCGAGTCTGCTCGGCCGTCCCCACCAAGTGTCAGGCTGTAGTCACTTTCATGTGCCTTTTCTATATACCGAGCCTGGTGTGACTTCCACTCTTCTTCTATGGCAGGAACAGAAATGCCCGCTGATGGTCAAAAAATGTAGAAGAAGAAATGGAAGCCACCCCAAGATGGTTCAGAAAGCGGAGAGCCTTTGAAGGCAGCAAGCCTGTAAGCAAAACATATCAGGTTCCAATATTACAGTTTCTAACTAGATTACCAGGCACATTATAGGGCACCATGTTTTGCCTAATACACGGTTACAACGTGGTACAATTAAACTTGTGATGTAAGGACACCTCAGGGACATTGTGAAAGTGTCCTTACATGACAGGTGTTCTCTCACGACAGGGGTACATTACACTGTAAAAAAAAACAAAAGGGACACTGTGAACATGTCCTTATAATTATGAAAGGTGTCCTCTCATGACAGGCCCGTCTTCACATCACAGGTTTTACTATAGTCATATTATAAGCTCAGATAAATAATGTGGAAGAGAGAGGAGTTGTCTTATACAATGGAGGATCTTCAAAACGAAGTTGGATCTAACGAGAAACTAACACGTTTGAAACACTGAGGTTTGCACCAATCCTTCTTTACATGACTAAACATATGGCTTACATGCTGAACAACATTAGTTTTGAATGTGACAAGAAGTTCGTAATAAGAAGTGTTCACTGTTCTCTAAAAAGTATTGTACTCACAGTCCATAAATGTTTTAATCATTTCGGGGCTGTTAAAGCTAGAATGCACTATACAACAGTAATGAATAAATGCATTCACTTATTTTTCTTCTTGAAGCAATGGAGTATACTAACCAGAGAACAGAATGGCCGAAGACACATACAGGTTGCCAGCAGGAATGTCTTTGATGAAGGGCTGGCTCATCCACACTCTGTCCTTCCCACAGTGCGGGCATTCCTGCTTCACTCTGAGGAAAGTGCCTCTAATGTGTGTGATGCTACCACTTGCTGGCTGAGAACAGTACTGGCAGCGCTGGAACAGCTCAAGGAGGCATTCTTCGAAAACGATAAATTTTCGACTTTCCCCACAATCTAGTTCAGCGTCACTGAAAATAGAAAATGATAAAATCTTAAAATATATGACAACTCCATGTTAATATGATGTGGGTGTGGGTGGCAGGGAGGGTAAAAGTAAGTAGGGGAGGGGGAGAGAGTTGTGTGTGTGTGTGTGTGTGTGTGTGTGTGTGTGTGTGTGTGTGTGTGTGTGTGTGTGTAATTGAACCTGAAAATTATTTTCCTACTAGTTTCACCCAACATGAAAAAATTCAGAAGTCACTGGTCAAAGCACAAACACTTTTACATTTGATACAATGGAATAGTTTTTCTTAGAGGTATAGTACACTATGAAATCAAAATAATGCCTCCCCCATAGACGAGTGTGGCAAGGTAATCCGAAACGGTCACACATGTAAAGTTGTCATCCTTAGCTGATGCAGTTTGACCACAGTGTCCAGGCGCTTCACAACTGTTAGGATGGTCCCTGAAGTCCTTTTGCCAGGAAATGACAACAGCAATAAGATCATGCGTTAAATGTTATTTAAAGAGCAAGATCAAAATCAGAAGTTAAATCTTGTTTCCTTTGGTTTCTTAAGGAGTCGGTGTACTAGTGTGCTTTTGCTAAGTTTTCATTTTTCGTCTCAACAATAAATCAGTAGAAAACATACTCAGTGCAATTGTAAGCATTCATTAGTTACAACAGTTAACACTTCCACAATTCATAATCATATCGACTTTAAAGAGCATTGATGACCAACATACCTAGCAGAGTCTGTGTCCATGCTCTCCTCCTCCACTGGGATGTAATCTTTATCAGGATTATCAGCCTGCTCACAATGCTCAGTGTCTCAGGTCCACTGGCTGGATCACTGGCTGGTTCACACTGGTCAGGTGTTTGCTCTTGCGTGTAGCTGGTGTCCAGGTTCAGATCACACTGAGTTGACTGGCTGCACATCCTTGTTGTTTGGTCTTAAAGCATGTTGACAATTAGTTAAAAAAAAATAAAAGTAAGGAATACC
>JADBJO010015448.1:0-17500 GCA_016801955.1 Conus betulinus
ACGACAACCAAGGGTCCAGGAGGACTAGGGGTGGACAACGGGCCAAAGACGGCTGGGTACGTTGAAACGAATGGCGGAGGGGGCGAAGCCAGGCAAGGAAGGCAAAAAGCCAGGGCTGGGAGGCAGGGCCACCCCAAGCCCGCCATGCGGACGGGTTAACCACAGGGGGCGAGGGATGTACGAAAGCCGTGTCGAGCCAACAAAGCGGGAAAGACGGAATGTGGGGGGGGGGGGGGAAGAGCAATGAAATTACAGTTCAATGGGGGGGAAAGGAGGGGGAAGACAATCCAGAGATGAGTAGGGGGGACAAATGAACGACTGAAAATAGCCCCCGCCTAGTGGAGGAAGCGAGCCTGGAACCAGCCGGATAGACCGCGAGGGCAAGAAAGCAGCCTGCGGGGGAGGGCGGAACAAACATAAAGCAAGAGAGCATATGGGAATAAGATACCCCCAAATGGGGAACGGGGGGGAGGCCACGAAGACGAAATGGGGCATAAAGCTTTTCCTACTGCCAAGCCATATAGCACTTTTTTTTTCTGTGTTTAATATCAAACCTGACTTTTCTTCCAAACTGTCAACTGTTATCAGAGTTTTCCTCAAAAGACACTCTGTCACCTTCAAGCATAATTTCTGCATCGTCCGCATATTGTGAAATTTTTGTGTTCTGTATTGTTAATTTGGATCCCTTTTATAATTCTATTATCTCTCAACATAATGGCAAGGATTTCCACACACAAAATGAATATGTAGGGTGAAACTGGGTCACCCTGCCTGCACTCACGACCCACAGGAAACCAACCAGATGCCTGTCCATTCACAAGAACAGTTGACTTGATATCGTTATAGAAAGTACTTATCCATTTACGAATATCTGGTCCTAAACCGAATGCTACAAGTACTTTATTCATGAATCCCCAGTCAAGGGAATCGAAGGCTTTCTCGAAATCTAAACATAACAGCAAACCAGGTAGTTGGTGTGTTTCCAAGTAGTTAATTAAGTCATAGATTAATCTAATGTTATCTCTGATATATCTGTTGACCATAAATCCTGTTTGGTCTTCATTGATCAAACTTGGAAGAACCATTTTCAGTCTATTCGCAACACATGCTGACCCTATCTTATAAAATAACATTTAAAAGAGTAATTGGCCTCCAGTTTTTTATGGCATCTCGATTTATCCCCTTTAGGAATACACACTATAATTCTTCCTTTTGTGTGGTGGACAACTCGCCTAGTTTTAAAACCTTCATTTAAAGATTGCAAAATGAATGTTCCAAGTGATGTCCAAAAAATTTGAAGAACTCAACAGTAAATCCGTCTGATCCAGGCTTTTTATATTGTTTTCATCTGTTTAAGTGCATAGCCAGCCTCATCCATAGATATTTTCTCCTAATTGTACCTTTTCGTTGTCTGTTAGGACATGAGGTAAGTTAACCATTTCAGAAATTTTGCAATCCTCAACTTCCTTTGCCGGTACAATTCTACATAAAATTTCTTCACTTCATGTTGGATCCTTTCGACATCAGATATTTCTAAACCATCATTTAATATTAACTTTGTCATATTTTTTGTTTAAGAAGTTTCTTTTTTTTCAAGCGAGCAAAAATATTGATTGACCTTTTCTCCTTCTGCTGTCCAACGTGCTCGTGATCGAATCAAAACCCCCTGCATTTTAGCTTCCCTAAGTTTAACTAGTTCCTCTTTGTCCTGCTCTAAATCATGTCTTTCTTCATCAGTCAACTGTTCCTTTCTCTCTAACTTTTCAATATTCACTTCTAAACGCTTCTGCTTTTCGTTACTTCTGCGTTTCTTTTCAGTTGCAAATGTTATGGTTTTACTTCTTATTTTCATTAATAAAACGTCTAGGAACAGTCGATCTGAAATAGTAAACTGAATTTCTGAACGCTCAATAGATGGCAGTTGTTCTCTCGAATAGGGCAGTACTGCGTACTCTTCTATCACAGCTTTAATTTCCTTATTAATTTCATCAATGTACTGTTTGTCCTTCAACAAAGAGCAATTAAATTTCCAGAAGGGGTATCATTTAGTTTCTCTAGCAAAGGTTAAAGTCAGAGTAATCATTGAATGGTCTGTACTGTATCCTGCCTTAATATCTGCATCCGTGACGAAGGTAGACACATAGTCTGAAACTAGAAAAAAAAAAAATCAAGTCTACTTTGCTGCAGAGGAGAGGATCTGTGCCATGTGTATCTTTTCAACTCAGGATTCAACATTCTCCATATATCTGTAAGATCTAGATTAAACATCATGTCTTCAACTTGCTGTTGTGTGCTTTAACATTGTTATAATGCTTGTAATTAAAATAATCCATTGAAAAATCTTGAACCAGGCTCCAGTCCCCTCCAATTACAACATTCTCAACACCAACATCCTTAATATGATCTAACTCAACAAAAACATCAGGATCATCATGGTTTGGTCCATACAGGCTAATAATTAACATCATCTTATCCAAAATGGATACGACAGCAAAATGTAGTTTCCACCTGTATCTTTGTAGACCTTCTTTACACAAAATTCAAAATTATTGTTAAACAGTTTCGCAACACCTCTTGAATTTGACATATATGATGCAAAATATGCTTCATAACCCCATTCTGCTCTGGTACACATTTCAAGCTTGGGGTCAAAATGGGTATCCTGTAAGAGATACACCGAGAACGCCTTTTTCTCTTAGATAGTGAAACACGTCCCTCCTCTTTTTTTGATCCGCTAGGCCACGGCAGTTCATTGAACAAAACCTTACAGAGTTACTCATGTTATAACTTTATAAGTAGAGGCAGGAATACACAACTGTATGCAGAAGCTACTGTACCCAGCAATCGACATACTATGTAACTGAAATACAGGTAGGTAAATACAAACAAAATCACCAGTCCCCTGAGTGACAACAAAATCTCACCATCTCTCTCACAAAAGAAAAACAGTGTCTCATTCAAAAATGGATTTCCTCCAGTTGAACATAAAGACCAAATGTATAAAAGAAAAGCAAACACATGACATAAGACAAAGCAAAAATTAGTAAAGTCAAAAAGTCAAAGGCTATAATAACAAAACATGGTTAAATTTTTTGGGGGAACGATGCGCTTATGTGCGCTGACAGCATTGAGGATATACTGAGAAACTAATGTGAGTACTTAAAAAGTACGGATGAAAACAACGGCGGGAAAAAAAACGGGAGGGACAGGACCGTGCGCCGAGTCAGCAAGTCTGCAGCCATCTGTCCACACTTGCGATATGACAGCGCGTGCCGTAGCGCGTGCAACCAACTTGTACGCGGCTTGCACGAGTACTTTTTCAGCTCGTGAGTCTTGTTTAAGAACGACACAAGCGTGCAAGGTAATTGCAACAGCAAAGCGCAAGGCATACAACTAAATGCTATCGCACAAATTACCACATTTTCCGGGGGGGGGTGGGGGGGAGAAAAGAAAACAAAGAATGGGGAAGTGCAACGTCGGAGAAAGAGGGAGAGGACGGGGAGGGGAGGGAAGATGAAGGGGAGAAAGGGGGAGGGGCGCGCGCAAGGCAAGCCAGGCCCTCATCTGCTAATGCCAATCTAGTAGTAAACTACACACGAACACCATCTACTGAGCATATTTCAAACGTTGTAAGCCGGCATCATCTATCAAGTATTTAAATATAATTTTCATAACTAAATATCTGCCCGAACAAAATCATTATATCTATAAACAGCACACATGAATGCATTCATCATCTTAAGAGTGACCTGGACTTTGTCATTTTTATCAATGATACACATGATAACGTATTCAAATGGGATTTTAACGGTCCATCCACATCTACACATAACTATGAAAAAAAAATGGCCAAAAATTTTGTCACCGAGATGAAAGAGACAAGCACACACACGCACACACACGAGAATGAAAAAAAAACAAAACAAAAACGAAACACCTTTGCCCCGGCAACCGTCCCCCCCCCCCTCTCCCCCCCCCCATCCCCCATCCATCCATCCCCCCAAACCGAACATAAAACAGCTAAACCCATTATTCTGTAATACATACAGCATTATATTCACAGATACATTCATGGCAAAGAAATATAAATGCAAAGAATTGCCAGCAACTATTAGTACCATTACACACACACACACACACACACACACACACACACACACACACACACACACACACACGCGCGCGCGCGCGCGCGCGCGCGCGCGCGCCGCACGTGCACACACACACTGAGTCAGGCAGAGTGTGTGCGCGCGTGTGTACACGCGCGCGAGCGAGCGCGCGAGCGAGCGAGCCAGAGAAGAGAGAGAGAGAGAGAGAGAGAGAGAGAGAGAGAGAGAGAGGACTCAGAGGTCATTCTCTCCACCACTCCTCTTCCTTTTGTTCTCTGACAGTTCATCAAGTTCAGCTGCTACTGATCCTCAGTCTGGGAATATCCTTTACACAAATGATGCACAATTCAGTTCTTGACAAACATATTGCCAGCAACTTCAGTTCTTGACAAGCATATTGCCAGCAACTTATCATTTTGCGTGTGGATATCTTTAATCATAACATATACACATATAAATTACATACAAGCGCCCACATACCTAATTCCAATCCTAGCACAGCCACACTAAGTCACTCACTAATGTTTGTAAACAAGGAAAACATACCTACAGAGACACGCACACACTCATACAAGCATGTTCACATACATTTACACTGAAATGCACACACGCACGCACACACACACACACACACACACACACACACACACACACACACACACACACACACATGCGCGCGCGCGCGCGCGCGCGGGCGCACCCCCCCTCCCCCAATACATACACATCCCAAACAAACACGCACACACACGCGCGCGCGCGCGCGCGCATCACACACACACACACACACACACACACACACACACACACACACACACACACACACACATCCCAATACATACACACACACTTTAACATATATCTGCGTGCAGCTTTCAAGCAGTGTCCGTTTTGTTGCAATTGAAAAAATTGTTGCCATTGAAAAAATCTGACCTGGTCTGCTGTGCTGGAAGGTAATCCATCCTCCCCACTCCCCAGCGCAAAGGAGCGAACAGTGTGTTGAAGACAGGCATCAGTATGCCTTCGATGAGTCGGCCCTTTGCTGTATACGGGTACACAAATGTGCACATTGCACATACGTTCAATACACAGCCCACACATAGCCGATGACCACCAACACACAAATACCGCTGACCTGCACTAGGCACACACCCCACCGGGATGTCCACATCCTCACAGTTGAGTTGAAGTGGAATCCCTCTGGCTGCCTGTTCTACGCACAGCCCACACATAGCCGACGAATTCCAACGGCTTACCAACACGCAAGTATCGCCAACCTGCACTTGCACACACACCCTAACTGGATATCCGCATCCTCACAGCTGTGTTGAAGTGGCGTCGCTCTGGCTGCCCTGAGCCGTCCCCCCATCAGCCAGCTGCTGCAGTCGTCGCTGGATGTCAGGTTCTCTGAGAGAGCTGCGGGGAGGGGGGGAGCCGCAGGGAGTGGAAGAACCACGAGGAGGGGGGGGGGGGGGGGACCACATCCCGTTTTTTCGTCTTCAACACTTCTGGATTCCAGTCAGGAGAACAGACTCGGGGATGGGGCCGACAGCTGATGGAAGTCGTCTACTAGATTTACCAGAACAACGTTATTTTAGTTCTTCAGAAAAAACCTGTCCATGTCAGACCCCAAAGGTATTACAGATGCCAGTCTGCATGTGCGTGCTGTATCTTTGTATTTTAAATGATGGAAGTATTGTGAATCATGGAAGTGTTCCCTCCTTGTAGTTCCCAGGTCGATTATATTTTGTCAGGGAATAAAACAAAGATTGACGTTAAATATCTATTGTTTATCCATGTGCCGTGTTCGCACGCATAAAAAAAGAAAAAAAAAACATGTTGATACAGCCGTGAGCATGGCAACATGCAGTAGAACATGCGATTGAAAGTTTGGTTAAAACGTGTGTATGGAAGTAAAAAACTATTCCATGAAACAAGATCAGGCTCCTGTATACACACTCTCTCTCTCTCTCTCTCTCTCTCTCTCTCTCTCTCTCTCTCTCTCTCTCTCTCTCTCTCTCTCTCTCTCTCTCTCTCAAAAAAGGAAAAAAAGTGTAATAGAGATTTTAAGGGCGTTGCGCAAACTTATCTCAATTGATCCAAGAATATTCTGGAAACTGTTCGATGCCAAAATTGAGCCAGTTCTTACATATGGTGCTGAAATATGGGGACTTTATAACAACAAAGATTTAGAAAAAGTACATACGTTTGCAATTAAGCGCTTTTTAAATGTTCCTCTACATTCTTCGAATACTGTAATCTATGGCAAAACCGCCAGATACCCATTGCATATTAGGTCAAACATTAAAAGTATAAAATACTGGCTAAAAACTGCTTAGGCTTCCTGCCTCAAGACTTTGTAAACAGACTTATGAAATGTTACTGAATGAGCACGATCGGGGAAAAGAAAATTGGATATATTCTGTTAAGAAGATTTTGACTTCTCACGGATTTGGGATTGTATGGATGTGGCAGGGAGTTGGTTATGAGGATGGTTTTATTCTGGAATTCAAAGACAGGATGATAGTTTCATATAAACCAAACTGTATTCTAAAATGGAAAACACGGATAAATATAACTGGTTTTATGGCTTTAAAAGTGTATTCGAAACAGGAAAGTATATTTCAGTAATAACGAACAGATGGCATAGAATTTGTCTCTCCATACTTAGAACAAGGACTCTTGGTCTAAACGCCCATAAAAGATGGTTCTATACTGAGTCATCTGCAGCGTCACCTTGTCCTTTGTGTGGCTTCCCTAGGGAGGATGAGTCGCGTTTTTTTGTTTCATTGTAAAAATTGCTGTGCTGCACGTGATAAGTGTGTAGTTTTTTCAAAAGAATGTTGCCATAAATCAGGACATGTTAGGAGTTTTTAAAACTGAAATAGGACGATATTTCAGTGAAATCACTTGCCAGATATATTGCAGAGTCATTGAAAATACGAGGAGAGGATATCATGAACTAGAATTTACGACATTCAAATGAAAAAATGATTGCTACAGGAAGTAGTGCAATATTTTGGTTATCGTATTTACTATAATTTATGTCAATGGATAATATTAAACTGGATGTTCGAGATACTGGCCTATTTTGCTTGCTTGTATTTCAAGCTTTCAATTGATTGCTTTTTATCTATGTTACTTTCGTTTTCAATATGGTCATTTTGTGATGTACCCCCCCCCCCCCCCCCCCCCCCCCCATGTCACTAAGGGTGTGTAGTTAATGACATTAAACATGTTGAGTGTTCAGTGTCCGAAGGTGGACTTCGTCGTTTGTCCATCTGTGTTATCTACTCACCAGGGTAACAGAGTTTTAAAAAAAATCTGCCTTTTCTGTTTATATGCAAAAAATGGATTTCCTTTTTCTTTTAAACTCGCCGCATTTCTAGTTACTTAGAAAGACAGACTTTTCTCTTTCTTTTTTTTCTTTCTTTTTTTTTTTTTACTTGCGTTTTTTTTTTACTTTACTTGCAAAAGATGAACTTCCTTCTCTTTAACCTATCTGCGTTTTCATTTTTGCTACAAAGATGGACTTTGTTCAGTAATCCGTCTTGACATGGAAGACAAATCTGAATACTGATATCTCTTTAATTACGCACCAATCACACAACGAAAAGGCAAATAGCAAAATTTCTTTTCCAACAACAAGGATAATTTTTCTTTTAACCGAACACCATTCCAGCACACTTACAGAGCAGCTTGGTGTTACAATCACTGTAAGAAATATTCAATTATAAACTAAACTTGCTTTTATGCCTTAGATTGAAAAAATAGGGGGAGATAAGCAGTCATGTCTGCAGTGATACATGATTCTGTCGAACTAACACTCTGTGCTTGTGTGGGTGAATGGAGAATAATAAATACTTCTCATAATGAGTCTTCAGCAAGCTTATAGTCTCCAGGGGAGAGACAACATCCAAAGGGGAGAACACTTACTAATATCATAACTTCTGGTCAGATACCGGCATTTCGAAACCTGATTGTTTCTCCTCAGTGACCTCGGAAAATGGTAACTTAACTCATCTGCCTTTTCGGTCTTAAGCAGAATGCTATCCCAGAAAAAAAGGCTGGTGTGCAATACGATAGTATGTTTGCTGAGTTTAAAAAAAAACAAACCCAAAGGTGTCACCTAAGAAGCAAAAGAAAACCACGAAACAGTAAAACAAGCTACATTTTCTTGTGAAAAGTAGAAAAAAGAAAAAGATAACCTCTAAAAACACAAGTGCTGAGGGCCAGTTCTTGGAATGAATCCACAAGGGACTGAATTACAAGAAACTAATAAATTCCAAGGATAAGTAACCGAGCACCATTCCAGCAACTTACAGAGCAGCATGGTGTTGCAATGACTGCAAGAAATATTCGATTATAAACTAAGCTTGCTCTTATGTGTTAGATTTAAGAAATAGGGGGAGATAAGCATTCATATCTGCAGTGGTACACTATTCTGCCTAACAGTATGTGTTATTGTGGGTGAATGTGTGGGGGTCGGCAATTCGTTTTCTTTACCACATTTTCTTTTCGTTTTACATTTTTACCCTTCACTGACTGCTTTGAGGTGCTTTTCGATTCCGCTTTTGAACCCTTGGTAGTGAGAACACCATGGGATTGCAGACTGTAGTATATCTCTATTTGATTCTAAGGAACCACAGACACAATCAGCCCTGCCTTCCTGACGATTCCGATCCAGCGGACGAAAGGTCTAGAAGCAGGCAATAGGAACACGTCTGTTTTCAAGATGGGTTACGATGGTCTCTATAGGCTGCTAGTGAAAAAGGATCTTATATCTATAGCATATTTCCCTGACTTTTCATTCGCACTCTCTTTATCCTTTCCCCTTCTTGTTTTCCCCCTCTTTCCAATCTTTGCCACGTCATTAATATAACGATGGAAGAATTGTTAGCCTGCACTTTTTTTTTTTATCCCACTACTGAATTGTTCAAGATATTTTTGCTCAGTTAATCGGAAGGAGATTGCGTCTCTTACAGATCCAAGTAAAAGCTGCCCTGCACAATTTTTTAGCTGCCGAAAATGCTTCAGTTATGTTTACTGTTGAGCTGACCACTCTGTCTGTTGGGCACTTTTTAACGTCCCTTGTATTCCTAAATGGATCCACAAGCATAGGCTCAAAGAGTTACCTTTGTATGTTATGCATGGTTTATATTTTTTCGGCAATTTGTTTCTTTACCACACTTTCTTTTCGTTTTACTTTTTTACCCTTCACTGCTTGCTTTGGGGAGCTGTTGGATTCCTTTTTCTGAACCCCTGGTAGTGAGAATACCATAGAATTGTAAACTGTGGTATATCTCCATTTGATGTCAAAGAATCACTGACACAATGAAGTGTGCTCCCCGACGAGTCCGGTCCAGCGGACGAAAAGCCAAGGAGCAGGCAACATGGACAGTTCTGTCTTCAAGATGGGTTACGGCGGTCTGCATAGGTGCTAGCGAAGAAATGTTATATTTATAATACATTCCCTGACTTTTCATTTCTATTTTCTGTATACCCCCCCCCCCCCCCTCTCTCTCTCTTTCGAATGTTTGCCAAGTCATTAATATAATGATGGAAGAATTGTTAGTTTTGCACTTGTTTTTTCTCCCATACTAAATTGTTCAAGATGTTATTGCTTCGTCAGTGATTGGGGGATTGCATCTCTGACGAGATCCAAGTAAAGGTTGTTCTGCACAGTTCTCAGCTGCTGAACGACAGTCCCCATGAATTTGCCTATACCGGTGACCCCGACGACAAAACCAAACCAAAGCCACAGACGTCGACAGGCAATCGAGAGTGAAGTCACCATGAGAGCAATGCGTGAAGGGTCACAGAACCTGACGTTTTTTTTTTTTTAAATGCTGATCAATGAGGATGGGGATGATAAAGATGATGCTACGGATTTCCATTCTGGTGTGAGACTGCATGACAGGGCTGTACTCTATGCTTACTTCCATAATGTATCCCAACGTTAACCAGGCCTGAAAGATACAGGCACCTGCTGTGTTGGTTAGGAAATATGAACAACACTCTCAAAGACGCTTCCGATATGTGAATGAAACTGGACTGTGTGGTCCCAGTCTTCCCATTTGATCCCATACCAAACTCAACTGTGGGTGGAAGCTGGATGGGGCAGGGAACTCACACACAAATAAATAGCTCTGATATGAATTAAACCCACGAACTTCAAGGCGGGATTTCGTGACGCTAACCACTTTGCCACGGCGACTGATCATTTCAGTATTTTTAACGAGTTACTAGTCTCTGATTAATCATAAGACATTGAATATAATCTAATGACAGTGGCGTGGGAACCACATGGGGAGGAGGGAGAAGAACGGAGGGGGAGGGGGGGGTGGGCGGGCGGGCGGGAGCACTGCCCTCCCCCATCTTACTGGAAATAGTGAAGCCACATATATGGGACAGTATGGTTCACGGTGCTCCCATTTCCCACCTTTGCAGGAATTTAGAAGAAGAGAGAACACCCTCTTTCTAAATTAAGAAAATTTATAGTCCCCCCTCCCCCCCCCCCCCCCCCCCCCCCCATTTCCTCATCCGCTCTTACAAAAGAAAATTAGAAGATGAGCCTCTCCCCTCTCCCCCTCTTCCACTGTTACTCCCTCCTTCTCCGTTTTTATGTTGAATATCACCCGCCTTACCTGCCCCTTCCCTCCCCTCCGCTGTACTAAAATTTTAGAAAAAAAAAACAAACAAACAAACAACAACAACAACCAAAAAACCCGCAGTGGCATCGGTTTAGGCTGTGTCCCTCTCCCTTCCCCCTCCCCCTCCTTCCCAACGCAAAATATCTTCCTATACCACTGAGCAGTTGGTGATAACTGATGTCGAGTATTACCATTACACGTTGAATACGTGTACCTAAATGTGATCGGAGAAGGGAGGAAATCCTGCACGTCTGGCTTTCACAGGTTTGTTGTAAGTCTATAAAAAGAGAATAAGTGAGGTGGAGAGAGCGGAGCCGAATGTGAAGACAAGGGATGCGGGGGCTGCCATGTGTGTAGGCGACTAATATCACCCTGAACTGCTGACAAAAATGCAGCTGAATATGCATTCATGTACAGTGTTGAACCTACATTAAAACATGCTCAGGACAGAGGTTATAGTTCTGGTCTGTGTGGCACCAGCGCCGAGTCTTTGTCCCTTGTCTTTGGCGGGAACGCGGGTTTTCTTGCCAGGCCTGATGAATTGCTCAGCACATGCCGTTAGCAAATTTAGAATGGGCATATAGACAAATGACGAATTTCAACTTCAGGATTCATAATCAGGGCGAAGGAGAAAGAATAACGAAATGAGAGAATGTGTGTGAAAACATTTCTTGTCCTCTCTTGGTTTGTTATGAGAATGTACGAGGGGGGGGGAGGGGAAAATTCTGCCAGCCTGAGTTTACCCGAGATAGCTTGGAATCGGCTGAGAGCCGCAGTGAAGGAGAGGGGTGTGGGGAAAGGGGCAAGGAAATGATGCAGGAGGGGAGGGTGATTATGAATGCAGAAAGAAAGATCTTTGTGCCTTTCTTAAAACCCTCTAGGGCCTGGGCATAGAAATACTTGCCTAAAATTATTTGAATCATGGTTTAAAATTGAAATTGAGGCCAAATATAATTTTCATGATCAATCAAATTTACTTCACAGGTTTCACAGTTTATGAAATCAGATAGGTATCTCAGGAGATACCTCAGACATATATGGAGGCAAAAAATGTTAGGTATCACCGTGTTCGGTGTCAACTAGTAAATGTATGAAATATTGAAGCTATTCTTAAAATCAAATTTTCGTCTCACAGAGACTTCGTCAGGCGCATAAAAACAATATTTCTGACGAAAAGGTAGATAATAAATAAAAAAAATAAAAGAAGAAAAAAAAAAAAAAAAAAAAAAAAAGAAAAGAAAAAAAAGAGTAAAACTGAACGTGATAGCAAGCGGACGTCTTTTAAAAGTCAGTTACAATATTCATGTGTGCGTGGTTAGAAAGGATGGAGGAGAGGATCGGTTGGGTGGGTGCTGTGAGTGGTAATAAGGGGAGCTGAGAAAGAATGGGAAGAATGGAGATATGCAGTACATGAAGACTTGGGGGGAGGGGGAGGTGGAGGGAAGGAGGAGAAGGGCTGAGGATGGTATGAGGTAGGGTGGAGGGGGGTAGGTTATGACGCACGTCTTTTTGTATGTCTGTTTCAAGAAGTGATATATTAGACGAGAGAAGGGAATTGTGTGCCCCTCTCTGTGTCTCAGTGTCTTTGTCTGTCTGTCTGTCTGTGTCTGTCTGTCTGTGTCTTTGTGTATCTCTCTTATCGCTCTCTCTCTGTCTCTCTCGTTGTCTCTTTCTCTCCTCTGTGCTCCTCTGTGTCCTCTCTCTGTGTGTCCCAACGGCTTCCTGTGTGTGTGAAGTGTAGGTGTGTGTGTGTTGGTGTGTGGTGTGTCTTGCTCTCCTCTCTCAAAACGCTTTTCACAATCCTTTGAACTGTGCTGATCAATAATGCGATAAAGACAGAATATCTTCAAGAATCTGCTTGGCTGTCTGCGAAAAAAATAGCAAGGACCCTCCTGTTAGTGCGTGAGTCCTAGTCAGTGTTGTGGCTGTGTAATTGTGTTGTGTGTTTTGTTTATACCTGTGTGTTGTGGATACACACACAAACCACATATGCGTAGCATATGTGTGTGCACACAAGAGAGAGAGAGAGAGAGACGAGAGAGAGACCTTGCACCCACACACTTTCTAACTTTCATTGATTGTGCAATCTGGTTTCCTCTCTCCTTCTCTCTCTCCTCTCTCTCTCCTCCTCTCTCATCCTCCTCTCTCTCTCTCTCTCCTCTCTCTCTCTGTCTGGCCTCACTGAGAAAACCCCCCCTCTGAGATTTTACTGCCCAACTATTCATCCGCCTGTACAATCATATTCCCCATCTCCATTCTTTTTATGTAACTATTTGTTTATTTATTCATTTATTTATCTTTTGTTTATTTATTTTTTTTTTTTTCTATTTTTTTTTTTTATGCTGATTGATGATAATGAGGATGATTAAGATGATGCTACGGATTTCCATTTCGGTCTGAGACGACATTGCAGGCTCTACTCTACGCTCCTTTCATAATATATCCCCCGGCGTCAACCAGCCCCTACAGGCGAACCTAACTGCTAGTCAGAAATTTGAGCAAACACTCCTCAGAAAGCATCAGTAAGTGATGAAACTCGACGTGTGGTCCCCATTCTTCCCAACTGAAGCCCGCAGCAAACTCAACCCTGGGTAGGAGCCGGTCGGGGCAGAACAACCCACATGACTTATGATGGATTCGAACCCACGCCTCCCAGCCCGGGAGACTATCGTCGGCGGCTGGTATCTACTTATTTATTTATTTATCTACTTATTTATTTGTCCGCTGCTTGCTTGTTTGTTTCTTGGTTCGTTCGCCCGTATGTTTTTTGTTTTAGAGAGAGAGCGTGTACACTCATGCATGTATTAATCATTGGAAACACACTGTCATCATAATTACATTTGCATCACTTCACACTGTTTAGGAGTAGCTGTTCCTTAACAGGTGTTTTACCGTTTGGGGGCTGGGTTGATTCGCACAGCCAAGCACAAAATGTTTTGATTGAAACTGTCGGTACGTAAATATCACCGGTTTGCAAATACTTCCCTAAAACGCGTTTTGACTCTACAGAGATTGCTGCAAGCAATCCACATGACCGAATCAACGACAGCACGGGACCTACACTTAGCTACAGAGGAACGCCGTTTGGGATTGAAATGGGCGCAGAGAGAGAGAGAGAGAGAGAGAGAGAGAGAGAAGAGAGAGAGAAGAGAGACAGACAGACAAACAGACGACAGACAGACAGAGACAGAGAGAGAGAAGACGAATTAAAAACCAATTACTGTTACACACACATGCTTACGCATGCTGAGCACACACACACACACACACACACACACACACACACACACACACACACACACTTTTGTTCCTGGAATGGTAAGACAATGTAAATGGTGGTGATCTTGTAGTGACAACGACAATGGTGGCATCATTGTGGTGACAACGACAATGACGGCATCATTTAAATTTTTGTTGTTGTCATCTTTGTCTTCAAATGGCAATGGCTTGCTCAACTGATTTGTTTCATACTTATATGTTCTTGTTAACATTGTTACCATGCTTACCGTCTGATTATTTTACAGGTCGTTTTTTTTTTTTATTAAGCTCTTAAGAAACAGTATCCTCTACCCCCCCCCCCCCCCCCCCCTCCAATGCAATTCTTCTGACGTCTGTAGCCAACACAAGGAATAATCATAGTCTAGGCTTCCAAAATGTGAACGTAGTAAAAGTTGCAGCGCCTTAGTTCTTGCAGATGCACAGTTAATTTGGCTACTCTACCAATAAGTATTAATCAGCTTCGGGGCACAATCTGTCTGTCTGTCTGTCTGTCTGCTCTCTCTCTCTATGTATGTATGTGTGTGTGTGTGTGTGTGTGTGTGTGTGTGTGTGTGTGTGTGTGTGTGTGTGTGTGTGTTCCGCCAAATTTGTGAAGTTTTCCTTCAATGTTACTTTAATAATGGGGTAAGCATTGGCCTGAGAATTTTTTTTAATATATATTTTTAAGTGCATTCCTGTTATCCATTTGGATTTTTTTTGGTTTCCTTTTTGTCACGGTCAGGTTCGACCGTGACTTATCATTATTTCTTTAATTTTTCTTGTCTTCTTCCCAACTGAATGAGAAAAGACACTTGTATGGCCAGACTATTTTTTTTTGTTCTTTCCCCTCCCTAGCTTATGCGGATACGACCGGTTTGGGTGAGCGCGTTTCACGTCTCATGTTAAGCACGTGTATTCTGCCATTTCGGTCTCGCCCTCCACGTGGGGCTAGCACCCAGCCCGCGTGGGTTAATGTGGTTGGCCAATCGGGATCTTCCAACTAGCGAAATGGACTCGACCACCGATTGGGCCGTGCCGATATTTGACGGGTAGAAGGCAAGAGGGGGCCTAAAGAAGAATCGCACTGGGAGACACAAGGGGCTGAGACACAGAACCCATAGCAGTCGTCTGAGGAGTTTACCGCTTCCGTGACCCGACTTCACTTACCTTCGATGGTCGTGGAGAGAACTTCATTGCCCGAGCCACCAGCACACTTTTCATTAAGTGACAGGTAGGCTGTTACCCGTTTTTGGACGGCTCCTCTTCGATGTGGGAGCACTGCTGACCCTACTGGTCGTCCTGACCACAAGAGCTGATGAGGTAGGAATTAGTGCTAAGATCGTAGTGAGCGGTCCGCAAACAGCTATATTTTATGTTGATTAATTTGTTTTGATCCTCGCTTTTATAATGGTTGTATGGGTTTTCAACGTGAAGATTAACCATTTACAATGTTGATACGGTCGGAGAATAAGCAAATGTGAATGTAATGTTATCCTCTGCATGGAGAACGTGGTGAAGAAAGAAAAGAAAAGAGAAAGACTTTCTTTAAAAGAAGAGAGGGAGAGCAGTCAGAAATCTTAGGTGTGAAGCACCTTTTAGCAAGGATTGCGGCCTTGCGTTTCTCCCGGGGGTGGAGGGAGGTAGTGTATATGTGAGCCTTTATGTGTAGCCATTCTATCAATGCTCCATTCTCTACTTTTCTTTATTCTTCTGACTCTCCCTCTGGCATTGAGATTTTGATCTTTGGGAGTGCTGGAGAGAGGGGGGTTCTTTGACTGTCGTCTCCTTGTGTGGTTCTGTGAGCGCCTGTGTGTGAGCCTCTGAGCGCGACTGACCTCTCAGCCCCACTCTTCCTCCATAGAATGTCAGGGGACTTGATAACCAGCCTCCCTGTTCAGCTCGGTTCCTCAGGTCCAAAGTAGCAGCCAGGACACCAGGGCTGTGGGACTGTGACTGTTATTTCTTCAGGTCCCTGCAGGCAGCCAGGACACCAGGGCTGTGGTACTGTCACCGTCATTCCTCCAGGTCCCAGTGGGCAGCCCCGGACGCGAGGGCTACACCACTGTGACCAACTGCCGGGGACGACGGGGACGCCCCTCCGTGCGACAGCCATAGCAACTGGACACGAAGTCCCTGGACCGTCCCAAAACTGTACCATGTTACTTATCCTGAGGGAGAGATAAGTGCTGTGTTCGTGTGACAGAGGGGTGTATGAGTGAATCTTTGTACTTTTGTTTCTTCTTTTGTCTTTAAATCGTCTGTCCTTTGTTTGCTCTTTCTTCATCGTCATACATGTTTTAGTTCCCCTCTTTTCAAGCCCCTCCCCCCATATTTATTCATCCCAGACTTAGTGGGTGTTAGGTTAGTTAGGAATGGCGAGGGGGGTGTACTTGGGAAATCTTTCCATTTGTTAAGCGTAGCTAGGTTGTCCCGCCATCTATATTCGATATTCATCTGTTTGAAGAACTAAAAGAAATGTGAATGTGAAATTGTTTGTGGTCTGCTGTTGGGCGCGTCCGCTGGTGCGGGAGACGGCCTTTGGGGGGGAAACCTTAGACCTGACGTGACACTTCTAGTGAATTGTTTTTCAAAATGTATTCTGTTGCTAATCGTTTGAGTGAATTAACTTCATCGTCACCATTATCATTATTATTACTGTTATTATTATTATTATTATTATTATTATATTATTATCATTTCTATTATCATTATTATTATTACTATTATTGTTGTTGTTGTTGTTAGTAGTAGTAGTAGTAGTAGTAGTAGTAGTAGTATTTCTGATATTAACATTGTTGTTGTTGTTGTTGTTGTTGTTGTTCCCCTCTCCTTCACTTTTCAGAGAGAAATTTTCTCAAATGTAAGAAGCAGCTTACTTTTCTTTGTCAAGTATACCGTTAAGCACATGTTTCCCTCTATACGTTTGAATGGTGCCTATTTCGTGGTCATAAACAGACCTTGATGCGTGCAGCCGGGACGCCAGTGCTATCTCTGGGGCACTGACATTGTAAGCACTTCATGAAAGCTGAGTTTATCCGAGATGGAAAGAAGAAGAAAGAAAGAAGAAGAAGAAGAAAGAAGAAGAAGATGATGATGATGATGATGATGATGATGTTAAGAAGGGGGGAGGAGGACGAGACGACGACGACGACGACGACGAAAAAAACAATATTTGTTACGCACCTCAAGTGACATGTTTTGACTCGTGCTGGGAGTTTAGTTACTGGCTCGAGTAGCAAAACATTTACATAGGATCACTAAATCTTTTTAGTGGGCACATTTCAATGGTGTTCTGTGAGTCACTGATCTCGATTTGGTCAATGTATACTTGTTTAGGGGTAAAACGGGTGTGTACTCTTGTACGGTGTGTGTTGTTTTGTATAAGAGGTGTCGATTCATGGGACCTGGCAGGATCAATATTAAGTTCAAGTGATGCTGCATCCATCATGGTAGGGAAGAGACATGCATCCAGTGAACATTTCT
>JADBJO010015448.1:25000-30000 GCA_016801955.1 Conus betulinus
CCTCACATCTCCAGACTCCATTAAGTACAGGCAAAAGACAACAAAGAAGCGTTCAAAAAGTACGACAGGAGGAAAAGAATGAATCAGAAATGAAGGAGGGCAGGAAGCAGATTTTAGGAATTGACCTCACTTGTCATAGGTAATGATTTTGGAGCGTTTTATCATCATGAAATAATTATCTTCATTGGAAAAAAAAGTGTCTTTTTTTCCCAAAGGCAACATACTTTGTACCCATCTCTTCCAGAATAATATAACACTACAAACTTTGGTATTATCTGTACCGCTAACCACCCTTCACTTTGAGTGGGCCCTTTGAGAATTAACATCATCAACATCGCACCAAGCCATCGTCATAGCATATTGTTTTGGTGGTATTCATACTACTAACTTTGTACAATGCCATAGTCACTATAGATTTCTCTGTCTTAATTCATGTTGCTAATATTGTACCCTGTCATTGTCGCAGCAAAGTACTAACCACATCACAGAAACGCTGCAGCAGTTTGGTGATGGGATAGATAGAGAATTGACCACATAAAAAACATGGTAGTAATGTGATGGGGGTAGATTATACTGACCACGTCAAAGGAATACCACAGTGGTGTGGTGCTGGGATAGATGCTAATGGCCACATCAGAGAAACCCTTCAGTTGTATGGTGCTTGGATAGATGATATTGACTACATGCAAGAAATTGCAGTGATGTGCAGTGCTGGTACAGATGGAACTGAATGCATAAAAAAAACCTCTGCAATGGTGTGGAGTTTGAATAGTGTCCACCCACATCAAAGAAACACTGCATCGCTAATAGTGTACTGTTGGAATAGATGATGCTAACCACATCAAACAAAAATTACAGCTGTATGATGCTGGAATAAAGAGTACTGGCCATCTCAAAGAAACCTTATAGTCGTGTGGTGCTTGGATAGGGGGTATTGACTACATCGAAGGAACACACCAATGGTGTTGTGATGGGATCAATAGTACTGACCATATCAAATAAACATGACAGCAGTGTGATGCTGGAGATGATAATACTGACACATCGAACTGGAAAAAATGTGGTGCTGGGATAGATGATACTGACCACATCAAACAAAAATTCCACGTTTATGGGGCTGAGATAGATGGTACTGACAAAACCAAATAAAAATTGCAGGTTTATGGTGCTGGGATAGCTGGTACTGACCACCAAAAAAAAATTACAGATTTGTGGTGCTGGGATAAATTGTAATGACCACATCAAACAAAAATTACAGGTTTGTGGTGCCAAGATAGATGGCACTGACCACATCAAACAGAAATTACAGGCTTATGGTGCTGGGATAGATGATGGTACTGACCAAACCAAAGAGAAATCACAGGCTCATCATGGTGCTGGGATAGATGGCACTGACCAAACCAAAGAGAAATCACAGGCTTATGGTGCTGGGATAGATGGTACTGACCAAACCAAAGAGAAATTACAGGCTTATGGTGCTGGGATAGATGGCACTGACCAAACCAAAGAGAAATTACAGGCTTGTGGTGCTGGGATAGATGGCACTGACCAAACCAAAGAAAAAATACAGGCTTATGGTGCTGGGATAGATGGCACTGACCAACCAAAGAGAAAATTCAGGCTTGTGGTGCTGGGATAGATGGTACTAACCACATGAATGAAAGACTGCTGTTTTCTGATGCTGGGATAGTATTGACCACATCAAAGGAAAACTGCAGTGGCATGGTGCTGGGATAGATGGCAGTTAACCACATCAAAGAAATACTGCAGTGATGTGGTGCTGGAATAGATGGCACTTGAACACATCAAAGAAATACTGCAGTGGTGTGGTGCTGGGATAGATGGCATTTGACCACATCAAAGAAATACTGCAGTGATGTGGTGCTGGTATAGATGGCATTTGACCACATCAAAGAAATACTGCAGTGATGTGGTGCTGGAATAGTATTGACCACATGAATGAAACACAGCTGCATTGTGGTGCTGGGATAGATGGTACTGACCACATGAAAGAAATACTGCAGTGATGTGTGGTGCAGGAATAGATGGCATTTGAACAAATAAAAGAAATACTGTAGTGGTGTTTGTGCTGGGATTGATGGCATCTGACCACATCAAAGAAATACTGCAGTGCTGCTTGTGCTGGGATAGATGGCATTTGACCACATCAAAGAAATACTGCAGTGGTGTGGTGCTGGGATAGATGGCATTTGTCCATATAGAAAAAAACCCACTGCAGTGGTGTGTGCTAGGATAGGCAGTACAGACCACAGACAAAAACACTACTTCGATAGATAGCATTGGCCACATCAAAGAAATGCAATGATGTGGTTCTGGCATAAATAGTGTATAAACCATTTCAAAGAAAGATTTGGCGGACATATGTTACTGACCACACCAAAGAAATACAGCAGACATTAGGTGCTTGGATAGCTGGCACTGGTCATATTAAAGAAATATTGCAGCGGTGTGGTCCTGGGATAGTTTGTCAACGGGAACCACTTCAGTCATCTTAGGGGGTGGGGAAGGGGGGATGGTGTGTAGGCTAGGGGGGGGGGGGGGGGGGTGAGATGATCTGTGAAAACGCAGGTGGCTGATCAAACCAATGCGTGCACGAAATGTGCAGTGACAGCTTGGAAGGGAATGTGGGAGATCTGCTCTTGATTGCTGGAGCAGGTTTTTTCCTTGCCTGTCTCTTGTGTTGTGCCGCAACTGTCCTTCTTTCATCCCATGAATGGTGCCTTTGTGGACAGAGCATCGCCATACAGCTCAATCCATGGCAATCATTTCCCATGTGTCAGGGTTGATATTAAACGCTTTCAAGGACGTTTTGAGAGTATCTTAGAAGCGTTCCTTCTGACCCTCATGGGAGCACATTCCTGGTTGCAGCTTACCATAGAAGAGTCTCTTGGGTAGCCAGTGGTCTGGCATGTCAGCTACATAACATGACCATCGAAGCTGAGACAGCATCAGGATGGTGTGGATGCTAGGCAGGCCTGCTTGGTCAAGCACCTCTGCCTAGGATCTTGTCCTGACGTTTTATATTTAACAATCTTCTGAGGCAGGTTGTGTGGAAGCGATTCAGCTTCTTGGCATGTCATTGGTACACTGTCCACGTTTCACCTGCGTAGACGAGCTTGGGGAGAACAACTGCTCTGTACACCTTCAGCTTGGTCTATAGACTTATGCCTCTTTTATTCCAAACATTGATGTGTAGTCTGCCAAAGACTGTACTTGATTTTGTCACTCTGTTGCTCACACTTTATAATCAAGGTGACGTTCTGGGACAATGTGCTGCCAAGGTAGGTGAATTTCCCCACCATTGACTGTGATGATAAGCTCAGTGTGCTTGGCGCGGGTTGATGCAGAACTTCCGTTTACTTTGTGTTTGTAATGAAGTCGGTGCATGCTACGGAAAACTTGTCGATGATGAATTGCGTGTCAGTTTCCAAAACCAACATCGAGAGTGCAGTCACCAGCACAGAGAGAGTCCCTGATGATGCCTGTCAAAATCCTAGTTTTTGCCTGGAGTCTCTTGAGGTTAAGCAGCTTTCCACCTTTTCTGAATCTGATGTCAGTACCTATGTACCTATGTCTCCTCTTAAGGTGTCAGTCGGCATTGTAGAGAACATAACACTGAACAGTGGGTGCCAAAACACAGCCTTGCTTTACGCCACTTGTGATAGGAATGGGTCAGGTGTCTCTCCATTGTACTGAATTCGGGCCTGGGATAGTACTTACCACATCAAAGAAACACATCAATGGTATGGTGCTGGAATAGCCAGCATTGACCACATCAAAGTAAAACTGCAGCCATGTGGTGCTGGGATAGAGAGTATTAACCATGTCAAAGAAAGGCTTGCTGAATAGATGGCACTGACCATATCAAAGAAATGCTGCAGTGGTGTGGTCCTGGGATAGTACTGATCACATACAAAAAAAAACATTGCAATGGTTTGGACCAAGGCAGGTGATATTGACCACATCAAAGAAACACGGCAATGATGAGGTGCTTGTTGTATAGATGGTACTGACACCATCATCAAAGAAACACTGCTGTTGCGTGATGCTGGGACAGCTGGGTGTTAAACACATCAGAGAAACACTGGGAGAATGTGGAACTTGCAGTGGTGTGGTGTTGGGATAGACTGGGTTGCTACATCAAAGAAACACTACGGCTGTGTGGTGCTGGGATAAAAGATACCGATTCCCCGTAGGAATGAAGCGCCTCCCAGTACGAACAAAGCTGCCAGGGTTAGTTTTGATGTCTTCAGAGGACAGTCCCAATCTCATATTTACAGTTCTACTTTTCTAAAATCTCCAAACCCTGATCGACAGCCCCAAGCCTTCCAGGGTCCTCAGTGTTGTAAAATCTCTTGAGATTTGGTCAGCTTTTAGATGGTCTGGTCGTCTTGAGTGATGTGAACACATTTCAGATACAACAGAGTCCAACAAAACGAGACAAACAGTTTACAGAACATTCTCACAAAGCCAGTGCAGACTCATGGCAAGAACTCTGATAGATGGAATAACCAACTAGGGCAAACAATCTTCACGTGACCTCTTGTGTCCTAGTGATGGAGCCGTTTCAATAGGTGTGAAGCAAGTTTGCCTCCAGTCGGAAGTACACAGTACAGAACTCGTTGACCATCTTGCTGAGGCAGGTAGAACATA
This sequence comes from Conus betulinus, assembly GCA_016801955.1. Classification (NCBI taxonomy): domain Eukaryota; kingdom Metazoa; phylum Mollusca; class Gastropoda; order Neogastropoda; family Conidae; genus Conus; species Conus betulinus. The sequence continues at coordinate 29,675 of JADBJO010015448.1, forward strand.
AAATAAACAAAAATCGTTGCTTCTTAGACAGGCCTTCTGGTAAAATACCAGTCGATGGTGTCCTTTCTCACGCGCCATTTCCAGTGTGTTAATATGACCACTGAGAGATGAAGTGTGACAAGAAGACTGAAACAGACCGCGCTTTTAGAGAAATCGGGCCAAAATACCATCTGTTGCACAGAACACATTATTTGAAACAGTATTTGAAACATGAATGTTGGAGAAAAGCTGAGCAAATCGTTGCCCTGACTATGTTGAACAGTCTGTCGATGTGGTTGATCTGCACGATTTGCTAAATGCAGTTTCATTGAATCTACATTGCATGT
>JADBJO010015448.1:37500-43741 GCA_016801955.1 Conus betulinus
AAGTACTGTTATTGTTTTGTTGAGGAAACTGATCATGGCAAATCACTGATGCAGGTCTCTGTCCGGATGGTAATGATGTATATCGTTTCGGTTCAATAAAGTTACAAATTCGCAGATTAAACACGTTTTGGAAGCATATATTGGTGTCCTTCAGTGAACTGAACAGATCTATTGTATTAAGTACACCAAAGAAACTGCATCCAAAGCTATATTTTCAGTGGAAGTTTTTTTTTCTCCTAATTTAGACTGGGCAAATAGTGGTGTTTATTGTGCAGGAGAATATTCAAGAAAATGGAAAGTTTATCAATCATGACGATCCTTTCTTTTCTCAAATTCTAAAACCACGACATACGCAATGTTTGTGGAATTGGAAAATACACAGCTTAATCTTTTGGTTGTATTGTCCATGCTCATAGTATTCTTCTAGTAAGAACGCAGAAACATGCTCCGGGACAATGTATAAAGTGAAAAATTATCATTTCTTGTTGAACTGATTTTTTTTCACAATTGACAAAACACCAATAAACTACGCCTTCAACCTGAACTGCAGCTTTTTTTCACAGGTTCATTCTTCTTCAAACTGTAAATGAACCACAGAATATGAGGCTGTTTTCCAATGGTAAACATTCATTTCACAGCCATTGGCTGACGAGGAGTACCATGGACAGATTTTACACTGCTGTTGGAAACTGCCAAGAACAGTACATTTTACTCTAACATATCTATCTATCTATCTATATCTATCTATCTATCTATCTATCTATCTATCTGTCTACGCATATGTACTCTTAAAGAGGACACTGAAACATTCCATATAACGCTAAATAATTTACTCGATCCATCTGTTTGTGGTATGTCACTCACTTGCTTTTTTTCTTCCCTGACACATACTTGCAAACATATGTTCACAAAACATCACTTTTTTTAGCGTTCCGAGCCACACTTTCTTGCAATCGGTTTCATTCTTTCCGATTAGGTTTCCACAAGCGCCTGTAGTAATAAACAACAGCATCATCATCATCTAACAAAAAAAAAAAAAAAAAACCCCCCCCACACACACACAAACAAAAAATAACTTCGCACCAACCTGGGTAGCCGGCCAAGATGTAAAGAGAAGCAATGTCAAAACTCGACTGACTGAAAGGGTAGATGCAAGCTGAATACAAGCCCTCTCCGCTGCTACTTTTAAAACAGCTGTCATCGTCGATCGTCATAGTCGCCACGTCAGCTTTTGTTTAAACAATTGACTATAGGTGACCATTTGTGCTGCTGAAATGAATTGTAAGTCACGTTTGGTCGTTTTGTAAGGAATACACAAATTTGTATTATTAGGATGATCAGATTTGATCGATTTGCAATGGAATTTAAAGAAAAAAAAGTCGACAGAAATTACTAAAATTTTATTTATGTTGTTTGGCGAATTTTTTCAAAGTCAAATAATCCAAAATGTCAGAGGTCGTCGTATTCCATTGTAATAAAACAGTCATGTGATATTAATGATCAGATTTGCTTCCGTTTTGTACTGAAATGCAGCAAAATGGAATGGTGCACATGTTCTGATTTTATTGTTTTATACAGCAATATAAAAAGCCAAATAAAATGAATTATTGGGGGAAGGGGGTGAAGGGGAGGGATGGGGTGGGGTGGGGGGTTGAGTCTTCTGTATTGTGTTTAGCATACAGATGAATAATATGGAACCAGCTAAATGTTACGATACCTGGAATCTGGTTCACAAACAACTTGTTAAATATATCTGGAATTCACATGACAGACAAACCATTTGAGTAGTTACGAAATTACTTCAGCCTTGGTCACAGACGGAAACTACACATCTGAATTCGTTTGTACAATCAAACGTGGTTATCTGTGAATATAATTACAACCTGCCTGACATTATATGAAATAGTTAGGAAGTATGTTTTTAAGAATTCGTACAGGATGAAAAGCTAGACAAGATCAAATAAACACCATCCGTTCATACAGTCAAAAACAACGGTATAGGAATACCAATATACAAGTATTGACACAAGCACTGTCACTATTTCGACTGAGAAAACTGATCACCATATATCACTCGTACAAGTCTTTGCTTAGATGGAGTCATTGTATGTAGGTTAACTTGATGAAGTTTACAGCTGGCAGGTTAAACACGTTTTGGAGGCATATACTCATGGTCCTCAATGAATGAAAAAATCTGTTAAATTGGATATGGCAAAGAATTAGCAGCTGAACAAAACTTCAATTTTTGTTGCAAGCAAAAAGTCAATAGCAGGCTTCTTTAATTTTCAACTTAGTGCAAACAGAGTGATTTCGTGCAGGATAGCATTAGAGACATTAGAAAGTTTCTAAATCATGATGATCTTTATTCACAAATTTTGAGATTACAGTGAACCATGACAGTCACAATGTTTATGGGATTGAAGATACACATCTCGTCCAATTTGTGTTATTGTGCTTGCTCCTAGGTTTCCTAGTTATAACGCAGCTTTATTGTTTTCTGCAGGGTTTCTATTTGTTTCACTTGCGAGTTGGAAAGAGGTTAAAAAAAGACTAACGTAAAACTTACATAGAACCACAATCAATACATTCAAAGAATAACATCAGGACCATTTCTTTGGATAGAGTCATAGCTGGTAGAGACAGATGGACTGAGAAAATCACAAAGCATGCACCTGCGCACGTACACACACGCACACCCACAGAGAGAGAGAGAGAGAGAGAGAGAGAGAGAGAGAGAGAGAGAGAGAGAGAGAGAGAGAGAGAGAGGGAGGGAAATGCAGGCTACCAGGCAGGCTACAGAGAGACAAACAAACAGACAGACAGACAGGCATACAGAGAAAAACTGGCAGGCAGGGGGGACAGACAAACAGATGTAATGGAGATATGGATGGATTGAGAAAATCACAGAGCAATCACACACACACACACACACACACACACACACACACACACACACACACACACACACACACACACACACACACACACATCATGCGCATGCGGACACGCACGCACACACACACACACACACACACACACACACACACACACACACACACACACACACACACACACACACACAAGCACACACTCACATGCTTGCGTGCACGTACAGAGAGAGAGAGACAGAGAGAGAGAGAGAGAGAGAGAGAGAGAGAGAGAGAGAGAGAGAGAGAGAGAGAGAGAGAGAGAGAAATCCAAACTGACACATGTAGCTTTAAAAGTACAATGTCTTGCTAGCATTTTACTGAAAATTATAGAACGTCAATGCAGGTGGGCTGTTAACAAATGTTTAGATACATTTCAGTGATAAAGATCATCTGTGATAACGTAAGACTTATTTATGATTTAATTGACCATTTAAATGCTAAAAAGCTACATGTGATGTTGCCTTATATAGATTTTGAAAGGACATTCGATTCCTTAAACTGGAAATTCATTTATTAAGTTCTATGAGCCTTTGGGTTTCGTTAAAATGGCTTAAGGTGGATTAAAACATTTTACAAAAACAGAAAGTCGACTGCTACAGCTAATGGGCAGATAACAGAATGGTTATATGTGCATCACAGATGTAGACAAGGGGACCCTATCTGCGTTCTTTGTTAATCTTGTGTGCTGAGATAAAGTCAATAATGATTCGTGAAAACAAAAACATGGAGGGAATGTAGAAATAATTTGGACAGTATTCAGGTTTACACATAGATGTAGATCAGTCTCAAGCAATATGGATAGGCTCCACGAGAAAATCAACCAAAAGGTACTTACCACAATTGAAAAAAAAAAAACTTGAACTCAGACAGATTTAAGCTACTCGGCGTTTGGCTAGCTCAGGATCGAAAGCATTGTCAAGCAATTAACTACAAAATTTTTGAAGGTAGTAGAATTCTTTAAAAACTGGTGCTCTGAAGTCTTTGATTCTTCCAAAACTGATTTACCATTGGATTCCGCTGCCTAATCCACCCAATGATTCCATGGCAGATCTCCAGAAAGCGTGTTTTAGAATTGTGTAGAATGGAAAACTAGACATACTTAATACGAAGACCAACATTAAAAATGTAAAAGATAGTGGTTTAAATGTTCATGAAGTCAAAACATATTTGATGTCTTCTAAAATTATACGGATGTGAACATTTTTTTAAGCATACGTGAAAAAATCACTTGCACCCAGTTCTACCCTTTTTTTTTGAATGAACTAGATATGTTCAGGCCACCATTATTATTGAAATAAAACTGGATAACCCATTTTGGAAATATGTTTTTTCAACGCGTATCAACTGTTTTGAAAAAAAAGTGCAACCTAAAACAAGTAGAGATTTACAAGCTGAACTTGTTCTGTATAGTTGAACACTTTATACTTGGAAACAAAGTGGTTCAATCAATGAATTGATCTCAAATGTCCAAGGGAGGCGGTGATGTACGTAAGGGGGAAGGGAGGTGGGAGGAGGAGGGATGTGAGAAACAATGTCTGAAAGAGGTGAGAAAACGAGAACACTTTGACGAAACAAAACATGGGAGAAGAGTACATAGAAGGGAGGGGGGCATCTAGATGGGAGAAGGTTGGGGGGGGGGGGGGGGGGGGGGTAGTGGTCGTGGATGGGAGTAAGGTAATGTGAGCAGTGTGTCGTGAACTTAAACTTGTGTGTGTGTGTGTGTGTGTGTGTGTGTGTGTGTGTGTGTGTGTGTGTGTGTGTGTGTGTGTGTGTGTGCATACGCACGCATACTCATAACTTTGTGAATGCGAGTAGGTGTTGCAGAAAGGAAAAACTTTTATAATAGCATGCAAGTCTTAAAAAAAAATGGGCATTGGTGCGAAGAAGTTCCTTACCAGCAATGAACATGGGAGACAGAGGTAGGGATAACAGAGAAAAACATAATAAAGAGTTAAGGACAAAGACAAATGGGGGTAGAGAGGGCTGTTAGGTGGTAGTGGAAGGGGAAAAGAAGAGAGAGAGAGAGAGAGAGAGAGAGAGAGAGAGAGAGAGAGAGAGAGAGAGAGAGGGATGAGAGAGAGAGAGAGAGGGGGGGTGACGGAGAAAGAGCGAGAGGGGGTGACGGTGAGGGGAAGGAAGAGAGAGAGAGAGAGGGAGAGAGAGAGAGAGAGAGAGAGAGAGAGAGAGAGAGAGAGAGAGAGAGAGAGAGAGAGAGAGAGAGAGAGAGAGAGAGAGAGAATGCTAATGTTTATTCAGATGTAAGGCCAAGGCCCCATTCTGAAGGGGCATACATACAAACAAACAAAACAAATAAGGTACACGTAGAACAAAAAATGTAAAGAAATTCACGATAATAGTTAAATAGATCATTGATTCGGATATTAGGAAGCCGATCGCAGTCTTTTCTGAGCTTCATAAATATGTAAAGACAAATTTGAAAGCAAGTGTTCGTTTCTTGTCCACAACAGTAATATTACCTTGAAAAGACATGGTTCAATAAATACTTCGGCTGGACAAATTTCGTTCTGAGATTATGTAGTGCAGGACAATTTAACAAAGAAATGAACTTCATCTTCTCTTCCACATAGACTGCAAACCAATTCAACGACAGCAGGGTTGGAATACCTTAAACGATGGCATACAATGTCAGAAACACCAAAACTAGATTTACCCAATGTGCTCATAATATATCTATTCATTTTTATATTAATATATGGTTTTCGCTCATACGTATTCTTAAAGTATCTGTTCTGTATGAATCTGTCACTATGATGGACATGGCCATGCCAATCCTGCCATCTGCAGTGAATAATCCTTTTCTTGAAAAACATTTCAAAACCCAGATACACTCTGAACACCCTGGTTATCCCAAACAAATCTGAACCCATAAGAAATTTAAACACCGTCGTACCCTGGAAGCCCATGTCATTTTACCCTTTTCATCTAGAAACAAGAACATTCTGTATGCTTTAAAAGGTATCATGTATTCACCCATTCTAGTCAGTTTCAGTCAAGATTTGATACATTTAACATACGAGTTTTAGATAAATTGGATACTTTCCTAGTTCTCCATAAATCATGTCATTTGGAGTTCTGGTATCAACATTTAAGAAGCGCTTTGATGCATACAAATGAACTTTCTCTATAATTACATTTGTTTCGAAAGCCCGGATCTCAGCTCCTTAATACAAAATTGGCTGAACTTGTGAGTCGAACAGCTTAGTAAAAACGCGAAACGAATTACAATCTAATTTATACAAAATGTGAAGGATAGCTATTGTTGATTTCTTTGCTCTGTTTACGATGTCCTG